>PVKP010004823.1:36018-94640 GCA_004027715.1 Plecturocebus donacophilus | reverse complement strand
ACAGAATCAGGCTTCAGAAGGTGGATAATAAGAAACTTCTGTGAGCTAAAAGAACATGTTCTAACCCAATGCAAAGAAACTAAGAACCTTGAAAGAAGATTTAACGAAATGCTAACAAGAATGGACAACTTAGAGAAGAATATAAGTGAATTGATGGAGCTGAAAAACACAACACGAGAACTTCGTGAAGCATGCACAAGTTTCAACAGCCGAATTGACCAAGCAGAAGAAAGGATATCAGAGGTCGAAGATCAACTCAATGAAATAAAACGAGAAGGGAAGATGACAGAAAAAAGGGTAAAAAGGAATGAACAAAGTCTCCAAGAAATATGGGACTATGTGAAAAGACCTAATCTACGTTTGATAGGTGTACCAGAATGTGACGAAGAGAACGAATCCAAGCTGGAAAATACTCTTCAGGTTATTATCCAGGAAAACTTCCCCAACCTAGCAAGGCAGGCCAATAATCAAGTCCAGGAAATACAGAGAACACCACAAAGATATTCCTCAAGAAGAGCAACCCCAAGACACATAATCGTCAGATTCACCAGGGTTGAAATGAAGGAGAAAATGCTAAGGGCAGCCAGAGAGAAGGGTCGGGTTACCCACAAAGGGAAGCCCATCAGACCCACAGCAGATCTCTCAGCAGAGACCCTGCAGGCCAGAAGAGAGTGGGGGCCAACATTCAACATCCTTAAGGAAAAGAACTTTCAACCTAGAATTTCATATCCAGCCAAACCAAGCTTCATAAGTGAAGGAAAAATAAAATTTTTTGCGAACAAGCAAGTACTCAGAGATTACATCACCACCAGGCCTGCTTTACAAGAGCTTCTGAAAGAAGCACTACACATGGACGGGAACAACCAGTATCAGCCATTCCAAAAACATACCAAAAGGTAAAGAGCATCATCATAATGAAGAATCTACATCGACTAATGGGCAAAACAGCCAGCTAGCATTACCAGAAGCTGCCATTTTCATCTCTGATAAAACAGACTTTAAAACAACAAAGAACATAAGAAACAAAGAGGGACATTACATGGTGGTGAAAGGATCAATGCAACAAGAAGAGCTAACGATCCTAAATATATATGCACCTATTACAGGAGCACCCAGATACATAAGGCAAGTTCTTAAGGACTTACAAAGAGACTTAGACTCCCACACAATAATAGTGAGAGACTTTAACACTACACTGTCAATATTAGACAGATCAACGAGATAGAAAATTAACAAGGATATCCAGAACTTGAACTCAGACCTGGAACAACTAGACTTAACAAATATTTACAGAACTCTCCTCCCCAAATCCACAAAACATACATTTTCTCAACATCAGATTATACCTATTTTAAAAGTGACCACATAATTGGAAGTGGATCACTCCCCAGCAATTGCATAGCATTTCACAGGTTTAAATAAAATATCGCTTATTTGTTATTTTCATCCCCTATTCCTTCCTGTCTCCATTGTTAAGCACAATTATTGGCATAAAAGAGGTTTTTAATACCCATTTTTAGACTGCATTCTAGCCTGGGCAATAAAACAAGAATCCTGTTCTTTCTCCCTCTTTCTCTTCCCCTTTTGTTCTCTCTTTCATTCTTTTTTTTCTTTTGCTCTTTCTTTCTTTCTCCTTTTCTCTCTTTTTCTTAAAAAAAAAAAAAAAAGAGGTGAGGCCTTTGGCTTACTAGGCCATGAGGGATCTCCCCTCGTGAGTGGGTGAATGCTGCTCTTGGAGGAATGGGTTCCTGATAAAAGGATACATTCAGTCTCCTTTTTCTGTGTCCTGTGTGCGTGCTTCCTCGCCACGTGATACCGTCCGCTAGGCGATGACCCCGGCCAGTTGGTGGTACCGTAGTCTTGGACTTTCCAGCCTCCAGAACTGTGAGCCAAATAAACTTCCGATCTTTATAAATTACCCAGTCTGTGATATTCTGTTTTTGCAGCAGAAAAAGGGACTAAGGTAGTATGTTAGGAGGCATTCTGAGAGTCAACTAAAAATAGACCCTTGTCCGTCACCCATCTGGACGATGCTATGACAGCACATGGGTCACATCTATGTCACCCCTTATATAGATTGTGAATTGTGGCACATGAGAGGCACCTGGGGGCAGGGTGATGTGATGGTGGAATAGATACAGATTTGGTGTCAGACAAGATTCAGATTAATTTCCCTTCTGCCTCCTCTTTGTGACATCACCAGTGGAGCCTTAGTTTCCTCTTTAAAATGTGCAAAATAATATATACTTTAAAAGACTATCATAGGGCTTTTAAAATCATTACTCTTATGATCATTATTAATAGCTAATATTTATTGAACATGTATTATGTTTTGTGTTAGCTGCTTTACAGGTATTATCTCATTTAATTATCAACACTCCTGCTATTATTCTAATTTTACAGATGAAAAACTGGGACAAAGAGGGTACAGTTAACACAAGGTTATACAGCACATGATCACATCATGTGTGTGAAAGTCCTGTGTTGTGCCTGGCACATGATAAGTGCTGTGTGGCCCTTTGCCTCCTCCTTCCTCTTCCCACCCTCCCTGTGCTGTATAGCAACAGTCTTGAAGAGACCACCAACTCTTCTTGGGTGGTTTGTTTATGAGTCAATAGGGAAAAGCTCATTCATTCCTTTTTCCTCCTCCAGGAGTCCTCAGACTAGATGTGTCACTTATGAGATTTCCAATGGAGCCCTTCTTTTCATTTATTATGAAGCTTTCAGCCCTGGGCTTTGACAAGACTACAGTATCACCTAGAGCCCAAACAAGAAACATATGATACATCCAAATCAGATAATATGAACAGCATTAATGAAGTAACTTCTTACAAAGGAAGAGAGAAAATGCAGATCATTACAGAGCTCCTTCAGGTTAATCACAGAAGGGCTAACACCAGCCCTAGGCCTGAAGAGGAAAGGGAGAACTTACCCAAACTTGGGGGTGAAGAGGCTGTGTGGAGGGGGCTTTCTGACCCAAGCTGTGACCTTCAGTTAGGGGATGCAGCCAGCCCGCAGTGAGCCATAGAGAAGGGAACAGGGGTATGAAAACCCCAGCCTCACTCTTCTCTCTCCTTCCCCCTGCTGCTGCTGGTCCTCAGGGGTGAGCCCAGCTGGAAGCCATGTCCCTGGAGGCAGCCGTGTACACTGGACTTCCAGAGAACATAGGGTGGATCTTCAGGGGCAGGTGGAAGGTATCAGCACCGCTGCCATCCTGGGCACACTCAGGAAACAGTGAGGCGGGTCGCAAGTTCAGTTTCACACACTTCTTGACGTTTGTGCAGATTCAGACATTCTTGTCTCCAGCTGTTTAACAGATGGTTAGATCTTCCAGGTAGACGGGTACAAATTACTTTTTGTAAGGGTGCATTTGGAAAAAGTCTGGCAATAGATTAGTTAAAGGACAAAGAATTGAAGTTGGTTCTTCTACATAGCCTTTGAGACGGATTCACTATCTCATTAGCCATATCTCTTAAAAAACCTCAGTTCACTTATTTATAAAATGAACATAGTAAGCCATTCTTCTCAGGGACATGTGAGGCCTCAACTAGGTAAAGTCTATTGCTTTTATAGACCTTATTATAATTTTTAATAGACTTTTTAATAATTTTTGAGACTTCTCATGGAGATGAGAAGTCTTCATGTGCAGAGTAGCATAGAACCTCTTAAATTAGATTTGAGATACAAGTGCCTGTATGTTCCTTTAGGTTGTTGACTCTGTGGCATATTATCGACGGTCACATCTTAGAGGTTCATATTGGAGGTGAATAACTTGACTTGAAAGGTCATATGGATTTTTCTTTGACATTTTTTCAAGTTAGACCAACAGTCTCCCATGTTTTTGGCACCAGGGACCAGTTCTATGGAAGATAATTTTCCCACAGACAGTGGGCAGGTTGGGGGGAAGGGGTGGTTTGGGGATCATTTAAGTGCATTACATTTATTGTGCATTTTATTTATGTTATTATTATATTGTAATATATGATGAAATAATTATACAACTCACCGTAAGGTAGAGTCAGAAGTGCAAGGTAGGGTGGATCTCCAGGAGCAGGTGGAAAGTATCAGCTTCCAGCCCCTCGAGGTCCACCCTACCTTCTCTGGGAGTCCAGCTCCCAGTGGGAGCCCTGAGTTTGTTTTCCTGCGACTAGACAGTCCCATCTCGGGGATATGGAAGACAGCGACAGATCCTCGGGCATTAGATTCTTGTAAAGAGCGCCCAACCTCGATCCCTCACATGCTCACTTCATAATAGATTTCGGGCTCCTATGAGAGTCTAATGCCACCGCCGATCTGACGGGAGGCTGATGCAGCTGGAAATACAAATGAAGCTTCACTCTTGTGCTTGTTGAGTCACCCACCGCTCACCTCCTGCTGTGCAGCCCAGTTCCTAATGGGCTGCAGACTGGTATCAGTCCATGGCCCTTGGGGACCCTGATTTAGACGGTCTCAGACATGCTGACCAGGCTAATTGGGACCCTGTCTACCTAGGATCAGCCACTTAAATCAACGGACTAAACTTCCTCCCTCATTGTAGTCTGTGTACTACAGGTAACGTCTAGAATAAGTTACGTAAAATGGAACACGTAAAGACTGTTATGTCATATGTCTACCAAGTACCTTAAGGTTTAGGCAGTATATTGGTAACTATGTGGAATAACTGACACTCTCAAACGTTATTTGTGTTGGGAATTTAAGTTGGTTCAGCCATTTTCAAAAACCAGCAAGTTCCACTAAAGCTAAGCATATACCCACCCCATGAATAGCAGTTCCATTACTAGGTATACATCCAAGATAAATGTGTGCATGTGTCTTTTAAAAGACATGCACAATAGTGTCTATATCAGCCTTATTCCTAACAGGCCAAACTAATGAATAATCCAAGTGGATATCAACAGGGGAACGGATACAGTAAAATGTGGGGCTTCCTATACAGTGAAACACTTCATAGCAATACAAATAATGCACTAATTAAAATATAATAAACTAATGAAACATATAGGAATGTGGATGAATTTCAAAGATATTATGTTAGGAGAAATAAGCCAGACATAAAAAGAGTATTTTTATGAAGTTCAGGAAGAGGTAAAACTTGTTAATGGTTATGGAAGGAAGTTTAAAAAACAAAAAAAGATTACCCCTTATACCAGGGTGGGGCTGGGAAGTATTGATTTGGAAGAGTCATAATGAAACACTCTGTGTGTTGGAAATATTCTGCATTTTGATACAAGTGGTGTTACAGAGGCATATCTATGTAAAAATTCATCAGACTGTACACTTTAGCTTGTATACTTTACCCACTTTTCTTCTTATATACTATAATAAAAATGGTTTTGAAAAAAATTTATTGAGCATTACAGCCAAATCCTGGCAAATGTGGCAATGATGATATCAGGAAACATAGTGAAATGTTTAATTTAACTATAACATAATCATTCTGGAGAGTTTGGCAATGTGTATTAAAAATCTTAGGAATATGCACAACTTTTGACATAACAGTATTGTGTGTGTGTGTGTGTGTGTGTGCGCGCGCGCTCGCGCGCGTTCGCGTTCCAAAGATTTCTTCATTTCTTGCATTTGAAGTGCTCTTCAATAACATCCTTGACCTGAGACTCCTTGGATGTTCATTTCAATGTTCTTTGTAGTATTAAGCATTTGGAAATGACCCAGTGTTCAATTTAGAGAACTGATAATGAATTCTGGAATAATATGCAGCTAGTTAAGAAATGTAGTAGAGGAAGAGTCTGTGTTTGCATTCCTGTGTGTTTCTATGGAGAAACCTCATCTCTATTAAAAATACAAAAATTAGCCAGGCACAGTGGTGGGTGCCTGTAGTCCCAGCTACTTGGGAAGCTGAGGTAGATATGACAAAGACTTCAGAAAATGGTTAGTTGGCTCAAAAGTGGCTGGCTCTAATCATGATGAAGACATTTGAAATATGTATATTGAATGAAATGGATAGATATTAGGTGTCCAATTATCACATTATTTATATCCCTGGATGAAAAATGCTGAAGGTCTCACATTCCTTCCTTGAAAATCTGTTTTTCTCATATTCTTTCACTTATCCTTAGATTTTTCTGGGGTCTGTGTGTCTGATTCAGACCCAGCAAATAAAATCTGGTCTGTGTTGAAAGTATATTTTTCGGGCTGGGCACGGTGGCTCACACCTGTAATCCCAGCACTTTGGGAGGCTGACATGGGCGAATCACGAGGTCAGGAGATCGAGAACATCGTGGTCATGGTGAAACCCCATCTTTACTAAAATACAAAAAATTAGCCAGGCATGGTGGCGCACACCTGTAGTCCCAGCTACTCGGGAGGCTAAGGTAAGGGAATCGCTTGAACCCAGGAGACAGAGGTTACAGTGAGCCGATACTGTGCCACTGCACTCTAGCCTGGCGACAGCAAGACTCCATCTAAAAAAAAAAAAAAGTATATTTTTCCTTTTTAGCATTGCTGGTTATATTAGTTTTCACGCTGCTGATTAAGACATACTTGAGACTGGCTAATTTATAAAGAAAAAGAAGTTTAATAGACTCAGTTCCACGTGGCTGGGGAGGCCTCACAATCATGGTGGGAGTTGAAAGGCACATCTGACATCACAGCAGACAAGAGAGAGAATGAGAACAAAGTCAAAGGGGTTTCCCCTTAACTAACCATCAGATCCCATGAGACTTATTCACTACCATGAGAACAGTATGGGAGAAACCACCCCTATGATTCAATGATCCCCCACCGGGTCCCTCCCACAATATGTGGGAATTACGGGAACTACAATTAAAGATGAGATTTGGGTGGACACAGCCACACCATATCACTGGTTAAAGAAACTCCAGGCCTCTAAGAGAGGCTGTTGATGTAAACGTAGAAACTGAGGGCCAGGTGCAATGGCTCACGCCTGTAATCCCAGCAGTCTGGGAGGCTGACGCGGGTGGATGACATGAGCTCAGGAGTTCGAGACCAGCCTGGTCAACATGGAGAAACCCCATCTATATTAAAAGCACAAAAATTAGCCAGGCGTGGTGGTGGGTGCCTGTAGTCCCAGCTACTTGGGAGGCTGAGGCAAAGGAATCACTTGAACTCAGGAGGTGGAGGTTGCAGTGAGCTGAGATCACCCCACTGCACTCCAGCCTGGGCAACAGAACAAGACTCAGTATCAACAAAAATATATATTTGTATGTGTGTATAATTATATATACATATGTGTATATATGTATATACATATATACACATTTATTGTAACTGTATATAAACATATGTTTGTGTGTGTGTATGTGTGTGTATGTGTATGGAGAGAGAGAGAGAGAGACACTGAGTGGTAAATAGTAAAGCCATTTGGAGGAAAGCTGCTGGATAAAGTGGAAGCCTGATTTTACTGTTTTCCCACAGTAAAACCCTATCCTGTGTTTAGTTACCATCAACTATCCTTTCAGAGTTATTTCTAAGAAGCCCACTTGGAGACATCTAGACTTTCTAAAATCTAATAATGTCTCCAATGGAAATAATATTACTTGCTAATTAATTGTCATGGGGTAACATTATTCAAATTGGTAACTGTAATTCCCAAAGATTATATTAAGTTTGATCCGTGGGCACATCTATTCTCTGAGAAATAAATTCAAAAATTTATTTCTGTCTCTTCTTCTTTTGACCAAAGGAAAAATTAAGTCAGTGACCTTGGTAGGTTTCTTATTTTGAAAAATGTATATGAGATTTTGTACGGTCATTTCTAAAAGCTTTTTAATTCAGCTTAGCCAAAAATCTTTGGAAGAGGGTAATTTTTTCATTGGAAAGTGTGACAGTCATATTATTTTCAAGGTTACCTTGTCCTGAGTTTTTTTTTTTTTTTTAATGTCTCAGAGCTTCAGTTTCTAAATCTGTAACATGGAAATAATAATGCTACATCTTAATGGTAGTAGAAGAATGACATCACGTCTAGCATGTGGCAAGCGCTCAATGGTTGTTCACTCTGTATGTGTGCATACATACTAACTCCAGGCTCATAGCATTATCTATACAAGTCATTATCTTGGTTTCTCACCTCCTACTTTCCACCATATTTGGCACACACTAGGTATTATTGGTTTTTTCCTGAAGTCTCCTATTTTGTGGGATCTGAAAATCAAATCAATTGAACTCATAGACATAGAACGTACCAGAGGCTGGGAAGGGTAGTGGGGGTTGGCAGGGAGGTTGGGGTTGTTAATGGATACCAAAAAAATAGAACGAATAAAACCTACTATTTGATAGCATAATAGGATGACTATAGTCATTAATAACTTAATTTTATATTTTAAAAATAACTTAAAGAGTGTCATTGGATCGTTTGTAACTTAAAGGATACATGGGTAAAGGCTGGGTGCAGTGGCTCATGCCTGTAATCCCAGCACTTTGGGAGGCCAAGGCAGGCGTATCACCTAAGGTCAGGAGTTCGAGACCAGTCTGGCTAACATGGCGAAACCCCATTTCACCATGTTAAAAGAGTTAGCTGGGCATGGTGGTGTCGGCCTGTAATCCAAGCTACTCAGGAGGCTGAGGTAGGAGAATTGCTTGAACCCGGGAGGTGGAGGTTGCAGTGAGCCGAGATCACGCCATTGCACTCCAGCTTGGGCAAAAAGAGTGAAACTCCATCTCAAATAAAAAAAAAAGGATAAATGCTTGAGGAGATGGGTGCCCCATTCTCCATTGATGTATGATGTGTTTATTTCATATTGCATGCCCGTATTAAAACATCTCATGTAGCCCATAAATATATATACCTACCATGTACCCAGAGAAGATTAAAATAAAACTTTTAAAAAATGAAGTCCCCTGCTTTGGTTTGTCTTATATCAAAAAAAAAAAAAAAAAAAAAAAAATGGTGACCAGTATTTTTTTCTCTAGGCCACACCAACCTGGTGTTTCAGTAGATTTACAAATATTTTCTAGTAAAATTAAACATGACAGTAGCCATTTAATCCCTTTCAAAACTATCCATTTTATTCAAGAGGATTCTTGTGGTGCCCTATCCTTTTACCTCATTCGTTCATTTATTCATGCCACAGATATTTACAGAACACCAGTCCTGAGCTGTGCACACAGGTGGGTGCTGGGGACATTGTGAATGAAACAAGAAGAGTCCCCTGCCCTCACTTATGCTGGGATTGCCTCGAAGGCATCCATTTTTCTTTTTTTCTTTTTGAGATTTAGTCTCAGTCTGTCGCCCAGGCTGGAGTACATTGGTGCGATCTCAGTTCAGTGCAACCTCCACCTCCCAGGTTCAAGCAGTTCTCCGGCCTCAGCCTCCCAATTGGCTGGAACTACAGGCAGGTGCCAGAACGCCAGGCTAATTTTTTGTATTTTTAGTAGAGACGGGGTTTCACCATGTTAGCCAGGATGGTCTCCATCTCCTGACCTGGTGGTCCACGTGCCTCGGCCTCCCAAAGTGCTGGGATTACAGGCGTGAGCTACCGCGCCTGGCCTGACGGCATCACTTTTTTTGCTCCTCCACTGAACAGTTTCCAATCCTAGTTTCCCCATTGCTTAGGAGCTAGTCCCGGAGGCCAGCCGCTTGCTTCCATGAGCACAGCTGTTCTCTGAGCAGTGGGCCTCCTGGCCTTCCAAGCAGAGAAGCCCTCCACCTCCAGACCCTTGCTGGACTTACAGACAGGTCAGTGGTTGTGCAGCCCATGCAAAACGGAGACCCTCTCTCCAGGAACTGCATTAAAACGAACGATTATTGCACAAAATCTTGGCAGCAACATTTGAAAAACGTCCCTTGAACAAATACCGAGTCATCGGAGGCTTGTCCACATGATTTACCAGCATTTTTTCACATGACAAAGATGTGAAGGAAAACTAGGGGAATGTGTCAGCCGCTATTGGCATGAACCAGAGATATTTACAGGGGAGGGTGAGGGACTCTGGTCCCAAGTCTCCCCAGATTCTTAAAACGGCAAGGATTATGCAAAGATAAAAAGCAAAAGTCAACAGTAAAACTGTGAATGAAGCATGAACACAAAGAGGGGAAATCCTTCTGCAGAAGCAAGCTTTCCTTCAGAGGAGAAAAACAAGACTGCTAAAAAAAAACCTGCCAGCCTGGAGTCATCAAGGGGGGCTGGTGTCTGCACCGTGCCTCCCGAGTCCACGTTTGTCTGCTGAAACACCATGTTTTTAGATGGAGACGAACGTTTGGCAGCTCCAGGACTGACGTTGCTAACACTGGCTCCACTGTGGAGTGGGAATGCCAACCACACACGTGAAGATGGTTCCGGGAGTGGCTGAGGCAGAGGGAAAGTGATAAAAAGCAAGGGGGCTCTCTGAGGTCTCGTGTGAGCGCAGAGGCAGCCTGAGGTTCGGGAACCGGTTCCTCTAGTGGTCCTCATCCAGCCATCCGCAGTATTTCTGGAGCATCTGCTCTGTGTCTTACACGGTGCGGGCTGTGGGGATGCGGGAGGCGCTGTAGCGGGGAAGGAGCTGCCATCCCTCGAGGCCCGGCCGGGTGCAGACAGCGCGCGAGGTTCGCGTGGACATCCCCCGCAACCCCGAGAAGGCGTCCCAGGGCTCCCAGGGGGTGGAAACTGGGCCTAAAGCGAAGTCCGGACTTCGGAGCTCACTGCCTCCCGTTGTTCAGGAATCTTTATCCCGTGGTGGTTTGCTTTTGTGTTTACTTTTAACCAAGGCTAAAACCTTGATTCCTGGTGTGGAATGCCACTGCTCCTTTGATCTGCGGAATCTGCTTTGGATCACAGTGCCTTTCTGCTCCAGAGAACCATATTCGCAGGCGATATGACTGATTCTCCCTTTTCTTTCTAGCTCTTATTTTTTCGACTTAGCCTCCGAATGGGCTTCAGGTCCAAGCTCTGAATCATCCTTTCTGTTGCCAAATACTCATGCTGAACCCCCACCCCCAAGGTTTTCTCCGCTCTCTCCCCAAGATAGACACAAATGGATTGACACAAATGCTTCCTCTCTCCAAACCAAACTTAGTAGAAACCAAAATGAAAGTGAGGGAAGAGACTCAGTGCATTGCTGAAGACACTCCAAGTCCTTCGCTCTTCTCATTCTATACTCAGATTTTTTATTTGAAAGACAAAAAGACACGTCCATAGTAGAACATGGTAAAACAAGCACGACATATAAACAAGCATGGCTGTGCAAACTTCCAGATGATCTACATTATGTCTGTGCCTTTTATTGAGCATCTACTATGTACCAGGCATTGTAGTGCTAGGGAATACGTGTGGTAACAAACACAATAGACAAAAATTTTTTGCCATCATGGGGCTTATATTCAAATGGAGGGAACAGTCAATAAACCTAGCAAGTATGGTTTGTGTGATAGGTTAGAAATTGTTAAGTGCTAAGAAGAAAAATAAAGGAGGAAAGAGCGGGAATATGAGGGAGTGTGGTTGTAATTTTGCATAGGGAGGCCAAAGAAAGTGTCTCTGAAAAGATGGCATTTGAGTAAAGATAGAAGTGAGGGAATGAACAGATACCCAGAGAGCCTTTCCGGAAACAGCAGATACAAAGGCCTGGAGCGAGGAGGAGGCCTGGTGTGTGTTGTAGGAAGAGTGAACACACCAACGAGGCCAGAACACAGACGGTGTAGTAGTAAGTAGATGGGCTCTGACTGTAGACGGTCTTGTAGGATTTTGGCTTTTCTCCAAGTGAGATGAGAGCCATTAGGAATGAGCAGATTTGACTTAGTTTTAACAGAGGTTAAGAGGGTCAAAGGTGGGGTATTTAAGGGTGGGGGAAATACCAGCATGTTTGTATGCTATTGGAAGTGATCCATGGAGAGAGAAAATAGGACAGTGCAGGAGAGAGGGTAGAACTGCTGGTGCGAGGCCCCCAAGTAGGGAAGCTGGCTTGGACTGCAGAAGATGAGGAGAGGGGCTGGCCTCAGGCTCACAGACAGTTCGTCCATGGCAGCAGGAGGGAGGCAGAGTATATACGGGCACAGGGGCAGGTGGGAATAGATGTGGTAGAGGGGATGTGTGGAAATTCTCTCCTGATTGCTTCAATTACGTTTCAGAGAAGTGGAAAACAAGATCATGAGCCAAGAGTGAAGATGGACGAGGGAGAGGTGTCAGAAGTTTGAGGAGAGAGGAGTATGAACGAACCATCTAGCCGCGCGGCAGAGTAAATCGACCAGGGAATGTGGTAGGATTGCCAAGTGGCAGTCCTACTTTCTGGTAGTGAATTTAAAATGCCTGTAATCTCAGCCATTGGGAGGCTAAAGGAGAAGGATCATTTGAGCTCAGGAGTTTGAAACCAGCCTGGGCAACATAGCAAGGCTCTGTCTCTAAAAAAAAGCTCTAAAAACAAATCGTAATGGGATTAGTCTTATTGGTTTTGAAGCCTGAGAATATATATGTGTTGGAGGGGAGTGGGAAGGGAAAGATAGTGTTGTGGTGATGAGCTGGGGGTAGCAATTCTTACCAGAAGCTCTTAGAACATTGTCGTTTCAGGCCGGGCATGGTGGCTCCCACCTGTAGTCCCAGCGCTTTGGGAGGCTGAGGTGGGCGGATCACAAGGTCAGGAGATCGAGACTGTCATTGCTAACATGGTGAAACCCCGTCTCTACTAAAAATACAAAAAATTAGCTGGGCATGGTGGCACGTGCCTGTAGGCTCAGCTACTCAGGAGGCCGAGGCAGGAGAACTGCTTGAACTGGGAGGTGGGGGTCACCGTGAGCTGAGATGGCACCACTGCACTCCAGCCTGGGCAGCAGAATAAGACACTGTCTCAAAAAAAAACGAAAACAAAAACAAAACTTGTACAAGTATATACAATGAATACTTAGAAGAAAAGTAACACAAAAAAGTCATCAAAGTTCTGAGTAATTCTGTCAACATGGTGGAATTATGGACAGTGTTTCCTTTTCACTGTTTTCCCTTGAACTCCATCCAATGTCCTCACCAATGAACTCAGTTAAAAATTCTGCCACTTCTTGCTTGTAATTTGTTTATTTTGTATTTAGAGACGTGGTCTTGCTATGTTTCCCAGGTTGGAATGCAGTACTTTTTTACAAGGTTTAGATTACTTTGTCTAGAATTTGCTAAGGAAAAAACACACATTAAAAACAATGATGACTACAGATAATATCCCTGCTGATGTTGTTTCCCTGGTGTTCTTAATGTGTTTTCACAGGATATCCCAGATAAAGCAAATGCCTTTCTGTCCTTGAATACGGTGAAGTACAAAGCATCCTGCCACAGACCGTATTATATTTTTTTGGCCAGATCCAGTCTCTCAGGTTCTTCCAGGAAGTATGTTTCTAAAAATTTCCAAAGCCATTAGAGAGAGTCCTTATGTGCCCAGATACACAGATTTGTAATCAGTAACAGCTAAAGGGTGGTTTTTCATGTTTTTGAGAAGTCATCTGAAGGCTCAAGGGCTATTAGAAGTCAAATTATTCTCTATTTCCAGTTTGGTTATCAAATCTCTCTCCTTTTATTAGATGAAGAGTGCAGTTACTCTCCTAACCATCATCCTTTATTATCTCCAGCAGCACTGCTTGGTAATTAAGCCTCCTGGTCCTGCAAACTAAGACTATTTCATAAATGTTTGTAGAAACTTGCTAATGTATTATTTACCTAACCCACTAAATGCCGTAGAATATTTTTGAAATTTCCTATCATATCCTGCTGTAGGGCAAGTATGTTGATTTTTCTCCAGGTTTTAAGCAGAACACTATTTTCTCTAAAGAGACAGAAACACTGAATTTAACATAAATATAGGGAATATCATAATCACAGTGTATTTCTTGAATGAATGAAAAAAGAAATGAATGAATGTTTGAGTAGTACTACAAAGACCCTCTTAACCTCCAGGCATTTCAAGAGACCGACCTGGGTCTTGAATATGAAATCCTGCAGAAAAAGTAAAAACTGCTTAAAACTAACAACCAAGAAAACTGAACTGAAATCTTGAATGTGTCTAAATGTGAGTACCTCTGTGGCTTGGGCAGTTTACTTAACCTCACTGGCCTCAGTTTTATCATCGGAAATATCAGAGAATTTGATGAAAACTATAGAGTTGTGTTTTGTTTTGTTTTAGATGGAGTTTTGCTCTTGTTGCCCAGACTGGAGTGCAGTGGCGCCATCTCAGCTCACTGCAGCCTCAGCCTCCCAAGGCTGATTACAGGCATGCGTCAACACGGCCAGCTAATTTTCGTATTTTTAGTAGAGGCGGGGGGTTTCACTTTGTTGGCTAGGCTGGTCTTGAACTCCTGACCTCAGGTGATTTGCCCTCCTTGGCCTCCCAAAGTGCTGGGATTACAGGCGTGAGTGACTGCGCCTGGCTGAGTTATTGAAGAGTATACAGGGATTGCAGGGATTTTCTAATGTCTCTTTAAAGCAAGCAGGAGTGCTAACTCTTATTTTGTTTTCTTTTCCATTATACTCTGCTGAACTTCATTACTTCCAAATCAAAAAGTTGATGATTTCAACTTTAAAAGTAGTTGTGGTGGCTCATGCCTGTAATCCCAGCACTTTGGGAGGCTGAGGCGAGTGGATCATGTGGTCAGGAGTTCGAGATCAGCCTGGCCAATATGGCGAAACCCCATTTCTACTAAAAATACAAAAAATAGCCCGGTGTGATGGTGTGTGCCTGTAATCCCAGCTACTCAGGAGGCTGAAACAGGAGAATGGCTTGAACTGGAGGCGGAGGTGGCAGTGAGCCGAGATTGAGCCATTGCACTCCAGCCTGGGCAAAAAAGTGAGACTCTGTCTCAAAAAAATAAAGTAGTTTCAAAATTGTGAGACCAGACACAGTGCCTCATGCCTGTAATCCCAGTACTTTGGGAGGCCAAGATAGGAGGATCGCCTGAGCTCAGGAGTTCAAGATCAGTCAGGGGAACATAGTGAAACCCCATCTCTACAAAAAAAAAAAAGGCATGGTGGTGTGTGCTTGCAGTCCCAGTTACTCAGGAGGCTGAGGTGGGAGGATCAGCTGAGCCCAGGAGGTCGAGGCCTCAGTGAGCCACTGCACTCTAGCTTGGAAAACAGAATGAGACTCTGTCTCAAAAACAAAACAAAACAAAATTGTGATGACTTTGGAGGCAGATTCACACATGCCTGTCCATATTCCACACCCCAGGCCTACTGAGCCTTCTGAGGATTTTTAGATCAACAGTTGTGGTAATGGTTGCATAACTCTGTGGATATGCTAAAAACCTCTGCAGTGTACCTTTTAAATAGATGAACTGTGTGGTGTGTGAATTATATCTCAGTAAAGCTAAGGCAGAATTCTTTTGTTGGAAGGCGATAATGTTACCGGAACGAGGTCCCAGTCTAGACCCCAAAAGAGGGTTCTTGAACCTTGTGCCTGAAAGAATTTGGGGTAACATAAAGTGAAAGCAAGTTTATTAGAAAGAAAAGGAATAAAAGGATGGCTACTCTCTAGGCAGAGCAGCGGCATGGGCTGCTCAGCTGAGTATACGTGTAGTTATTTCTTGATTATACGCTAAACAGGGGGTAGATATTTCATGAATTTTCCAGGAAAGGGGTGAGCAATTTCAGGAAGCGAAGGTTCCTCCTCTAAAGACCATATGTGGTAACTTCCTGACATTGCCATGGCATTTGTAAACTGTCATGGCACTGGTAGCAGCGTCTTTTAGCATGCTGCTGCATTCTAGTTATTGTATAAATCAACAGTGAGGACAACCAGACGTCACTTTTGTTGCCATCTTGGTTTTGCTGAGTTTTGGCCGACTTCTTCACCACAGCCTCTTATCAGGAGGGTCTTTGTGACCTGTACCTTGTGCTGATCTCCTGTCTCATCCTGTGACTAAGAATGCCTAACCTCCGGGGAATGCAGCCCAGCAGGTCTCAGCCTCATTTCACCCAGTCCCTATTCAAGATGGAGTCACTCTGGTTCAAACCCTCTGACAATAGAAACGAATCCAAGCCAACTCAGGTGAGAAAAGAAAGTTCACAGCTCATGTCACTGGAAAGTCCACACCAGCTATCCAGCCATGACTGGACGCAGGTCTTGAGCATTAGCATTAACCCCACACTGCGTCTCCAGCTCTCAGCCTCGTTCTTCTGCGGGAGCTTCATGCTCAGGAAGCCTGTCTCCACAGGTGGCCCCGGCAGTTCTCAGCTGAAATTTGTACCGATTTATCAACTCCAGCAGAAGCATCTCATTCAGCAAAAGTCCTGGAATGGAGTGTCATGGATAGCTTGGGCCACATGACCATCCAATACTGATAAATGCTCGCATAGCACTATGTGCCAGTTCTATTCTTGTGACATCCCATTGATGGGGTTCAGGACACACTACCCCAGTATATGGCACTTTGGCATACTGAATATTTTAATCTGAAGGAATATGAGAAAACACAGGCACAAGAAGGTGTCTCTGACCTTTTCTCTACCCTTCCCTACTGCAGCACATCATAAAATCTAGGACAGGTTTTCTGAGCTTCCCTTGAAGAGGGTCATGAAATGCTCATGTGAGAGGTGCCTTCCCTATGTTCAAAGGAAAGGAGGATCCTGATCTCTGAAGAGATGGGACACAGAGAGGAATCCAAACAGGCCTTGCTAAGTTCCTCCAGGTCATTGCACTCACAACCTTTGCCCTATCATATTTCTCTACCAATATCTGCTCTTCAACCTACTATGAAAAACACTCAGGTTGAATTGCTTGTCTGGGGTTTCCTTCCTTTCTTTCTGAGACAGAGCCTCGCCTGTCACCCAGGTTGGAGTGCAGTGGTGCAATCTTGGCTCACAGCAACCTTTGCCTACTGGGTTGAAACGATTCTCCGGCCTCAGCCTCCCGAGTAGCTGGGACTATAGGCGTGCCACCACACCCGGCTAATTTTTTGTATTTTTAGTAGAGATGGGGTTTCACCATATTGGTCAGGCTGGTCTCAAACTCCTGACCTCGTAATTCACCCACCTCGGGCTCCTAAAGTGCTGAGATTACAGACGTGAGCCACTGTGCCTGCTGGTTTCTTTTATGAAGGCTGCTGTGTCGTGTAAAACATATTAAGTAAATTTGTGTGCTTCTCTCTTATTAATTTGGCTTTTATTATAGGAGCCGTAGCCAAAGCACCTAAGATGAATAGAAGAAAATATATTTTTCCCCTACATCACTTTATCTTTTATATCTTTATCTTTCATCTTTTATAGATGAAAACTTGAGGCGCACAGAGGTGAAGTAACTTGCCCAGGTTCACACAGTAGTAAGTATTGGAGTTGGAATTTGACACTCAGGAAATCTCTGCCTTTAGAGTCTGTGGTTTTATTGGTCTTTAATGCTATGCTGGAGCCAAGGGAAAGAGATATTCAGACTGACCAGTGCTGGAGCAGATCCTATATTTACGAGCGCCTTCTCTCCTGACATCCTGTATTCTAGACCCATGAGGAATAGATGTATATTATATCACATGTTAGTGAATTTTAGAAAGCAGGTTTGTGAGCACCTTCTTCTTCAGGGACTACAGCTGTTTCTGCATCATATTCATCATTGCCAATATCAGCGTGACTCTAGCCATTTGAAAAGAAGCCTCAGAGTCTGTAATAAAACAAGACGTAGGCCTTCCTGGCCCCAGAATCAGCAGAACATGTCAAGATCCTGGCCTCTCTTGTAAATTATTACCAGTATACAGCCTTGGGAAGAAACAGTAAAGTAACTATTTGGTGCTTCATCAGCAATAAGAAGTAAAGCAAGACGTTAGAAATTCCTCACAATAAGTGGTAACAAATAGACACCCTCACTATTGTAGAATCCAAGGATTAGGCTTCATAGGAATATTATTTTTAAAAAATGCAGACCCAGATTTGGAGAATTAAAAGTTTTTCCATCTTTTTCTGATATAGGAAATACGTTTACATGGATAAGTATTTCTTTTATCTTATTTTATTTCATTTTATTTTTTATATAGAGTCACTGTGTTGCCCACGCTGGAGTGCAGTGGCACGACCTCAGCTCCCCGCGACCTCTGCCTCTTGGGTTCAAGTGATTCTTAAGCCTTAGCCTCCTGAGTAGCTAGGACTCCAGGCACCTGCTACCATGGCCAGCTAATTTTTATATTTTTAGTAGAGAGGAGGCCAGGCTGGTCTTGAACTCCTGGCCTCAAGCGTTCTGCCCATCTTGGCCTCCGAAAGTGCTGGGATTACAGGTGTGAGCCACTGTGCCCGGCCTATACAGATAAATATTTCTAAGGTGTATTGACCCTGTTTTTCAGGATTGGTTCACAAGATCACTGGTATCAGAAATTACCTGGGATGTTCTTTATTAAGTCATAATCCCAGTCGGGCTTGCACCTGTGGTCCCAGCTATTCAAGAAGCAGAGGCCAAAGGGTTGCTTGAGCCCAGGAGTTCAAGCCTGCAGTGAGCTATGATCAGACCATGGCACACCAGTCTGGGCAGCAGAGCAAGACCCTGTCTCTAAAAAATAAATAAAATTAAATCGTAATCCCATGTGTTAGGCATGAGAATCTGTCTTTGTTAAACACCCTAAGTGACTCTTATGTCCACCAAAGTTTGAGAATCATCACTGTAAGTGGCTGGGGCAAAATAAGATATTAAAAGAAGACCATTGGGGTCCGTATTAGTTCGTTCTTGCACTGTTATAAAGAAACACCTGAAACCGAGTAATCTATTTAAAAAAAGAGGTTGAATTGGCTCACAGTTCTGCAGGCTATACAGGAAGCGTAGCGACATCTATCTCTAGGGAGGCCTCAGGGAGCTTTCATTCCTGGTGAAAGGCAAAGCAGCAGCAGGCACCCTATGTGGCAGTAGCGGGAGTGAGAGAAGGGGCAGTGCTCCGCGTTGTTAAACAGCCAGCTCTCGCAATAACTCACTCTCTATTAGGAGAACAGCACCGGGGGATGCTGTTCTAACCCTAACCCACTCACAAGACACTGCCTTCACGATCCGATCGCCTCCCATTAGGCCCCTCCTTCAACACCGAAGATAACAATTCCGCATGAGATCAGAGTCTTAAACTGAACCAAAGGCAACAGCCACAGGAGGCAATTTCTACTGGGTAGGGAAAGGGGGCAGCTCAAATTCTTGGAGGCCACCATATTTTGAACAGCTGTAATTGTTGGGTGGTGCCCCTGATGTTTATATATTTTTTTAGGGTCTCACTCTGTCACCCAGGTTGGAGTGCAGTGGTGCAGACACGGCTCACCACAGCCTTGACATCCAGAGCTCAAGCAATCCTCCTGCCTCAGCCTCTCACGTAGCTGGGACCACAGGCATGCACCACCACACTCAGCTAATGATTTAGTTTTTGTAGAGACAGACTCTCACCATGTTGCCCAGGCTATATGTATTAGTCTGTTTTCACGCAGTTGATAAAGACACACCTGAGACTGGGCAATTTACAAAAGAAAGCGGTTTAATTGGGCTTACAGTTCCACATGGCTGGGGAGGCCTCACAATCATGGTGGAAGGCAAGGAGGAGCAAGTCACATCTTACATGGATGGCAGCAGGCAAAGAGAGGGCTTGTGCAGGAAAAGTCCTCCTTATAATAACCATCAGATCTTGTGAGACTCACTATCACAAGCACAGCATGGGGAAAGATCTGCCCCCATGATTCAATTACCTCCTACCGGGTCCCTCCCACAGCAAATAGTCATTCAATATGAGATTTGGGTGGGGACACAGCCAAACCATATATTCTCATTCTTTATGTTCAGAATTGTTGGTCTCTAAATTCACTGCTAGCCCTGTAGAGCAGAAAAGAGTAGCACTAACCAATGAATTTTAGTAAAGAATTTTTCAGGGTTAGGCACAGTGGTTCACACTTGTAATCCCAGCACTTTGGGAGGCTGAGGCAGGTGGATCATGAGGTTAAGAGTTCGAGACCAGCCTGGCTAAGATGGTGAAATCCTATCTCTACTAAAATTATAAAAATTAGCCAGGTGCAGTGGCAGGCACCTGTAATCCCAGCTATTCGGCAGGCTGAGGCAGAAGAATCAATTGAACCTAGGAGGTGGAGGTTGCAGTGAGCCAAGATCAAGCGGCTGCCCTCTAGCCTGGGCGACAGAGCAAGACTCTGTCTCAAAAAAAAAAAAAAAAAGATTATTCAGATGGACTGTGTACTCTCATGAGCTATAAACTGTGACTAACCAACAGCAATAATTAATATTAGTGAAAAGAGCAATCATTAATAATAAGAGCTAACCATTTTTGAGTGGACTACAGTAAGCACTTTATATGCATTATCTCGGTCTGTCCTAGTCACCTTATGAGTGAACGGGTGGTGATATTATCTCCTTATCAGATGAGGAGACTGAAGTGCAGACATTAAGCATCATGTTCTAGATCACAAATATTGGGGCAAAGCTGGGACTCCTTGAGACTGAGTCTGTTTAACATTAGAGCCCATTTGCTTTTAACCTTTGAGCCATATTGCCTTATCCTCTCAACAACAATTTATTATTCTCCTGGAGATTGAAAACAGAGTCTGAAGAAACATTGACTGCAACAAATGTGCATTTATTATACACTAGAAAAGAAAGCTCCCCCGCCCCTGGCTTGGGACTCATTGTTCTAAGAGGTCTAGCTGATGTGCACAGAGGCAGGCTGTTATGTCTCAGGTATCCATTACCCAGATTAGGACACAATGGTGCCCAGATCCTGTGGGGCCCTCCGTGCTTCCGAGAGTTCAAGGGTCAGATTTCTCCTGCTTCCTGGGTTTTGGATACTTGACTTTGTGAGGCCATTTTAATTGCTTCTCTTGACCCATTCTAAAATTCGGAGCTGGATTAAAGATAGAATCGTTAGCATGCCTGGAAGAATCCGCCATAGCAACGTGTCTGTAAATGCACTTTTGCTCCAATTCCAGCAATCCCTTTAGGCCAAGCCAGGAGTTAATATAATGGGATATCCAAAGATAGATGACCTCAGAAGTTCACAGAACAGATGGGACCCTTGCACAAATCATTACAGTGTACGGCAATGTGTAGTAGGAGCTCTGGTGTCCAACTGCCTGACCCAAGTCCAGTGTCGCCACTTTTGTTTTAGAGATAATGTTTAACCTTTCTCAGTTATGGCTTTCTCAGCTGTAACAAGGAATATTAGTAATAGCACGCACACAGGGAGCATATCATGAGGATTCAATGAAATAAAAGGTATCAAGTGCTTCATAGGATTCCCATCCCATAGTATGTGCTCAATAAGTCGTTCTTATTATTGGCTGTTATTATTGCTGTAACCAAAATACGATTTTTGACGAGAAGGAGATATTGCTCCTAGCAATCAGGGAAGACTTCTTTGAGGAGGAGCATTTGATCTGGGCGCAGGTGGGAGAAATTTCTGTGAGAGAAGAGGGATTATTCTATGCAGCAGTGGACCTGTAACCTGCAAAAGCACTAAGAAGGGAGAGACAAGGCACGTGCAGGGCACGGTGAGTGAGGTTCAGTGGCTGCGGTGCAGAGGGTGCCAGAGTGCAGGAGGGAAGGACTGGTCAGAGGGTGTTTGTGGAAGGTCTCAGAGGATGGTGGTCATTATGTTAATCTCCTAGTCCCTGCCTCAGTTTCAAGAGCTGAATATACCCACTAGATAAAAATTGCACTGCTTTTTTTTTTTTTGCTTGTATAATACTTACAATCCTAGCCAGGGCTGACTTGGATGCAAGAAGAATTCCCTGGAAGTTTTAGGAAGCTGCATGAATTACTCATTCCTGGTTACGTGGACTCTCAACTTTTTGTAAACCATGAGTGTATTACCAAAGGTGAATGGTCCCCTGTGTGGCCACCCCCTCATCCCCCTCCCACCCCACCCAACCCCTGTCCTGCTGGCCATTCCTAGCTGCAACCACAGGAGCCAAAGCTGCCCAGAAGGCAGTGCGGATTTGGGTGTTCCTGTCATTGGGCAGCCCTAGACTCCTGGCCCGGGGCAGGGCGGGGCGGGCGGGGGCAGGAAGCAGGGCAAGAGGAGGAAGGAAAGCCAATCTCTTTTTGCAGATGAAGAGGGTGCCCAGGAGAACTGTGCTGAGCTGGAGATTTTAGCTGTTATCTGCTTGGATACAGGATTGATTCACTCCTACCCCGAGGTTCTCAGAGCCCAGAATGTTACATAAGTGAAATGCTTGATGCATTTGGTCTCCGTAACACTCAATCCACCACCTCCATCCCCATCTTAATATTTGTTAATAGTGATCACTGAAGGGAAGGACTTGAATGTTTTAAAATTAAAAGGGGATAAAAAGTAAAGTCCTAATAATGAGTCTCTTCTGTCTTTGTCCCTCTAATTAGAGAAGGCATATCCATGTCTCCATAGGAAATGGACAGTTAGGGAATTGGTATCGGGCTGGATTCATGTGTAATCTTGTCCTGCCTGAGGGAGGCCTGATGCTGGAAGTGTATAAGGGAGTCTGAAAGCTTGGCTGCTCTAATAAGGAAACTGGTTGTACTGGTTTTTCTTTGCTTATTAAATCACTGGCCAGAAACACCTCTGTAACTGGACTTGCGTACAGAATTGGTACACTGTCAGATCCAGAGCAAACTGAAAGTATGTCACACTTTGAGCATTTTCACAGACCTGTCATGGCCACAAGTTTAGGCCTGGCTTAACCTGATTCACTGAAAATCAGCTTCAACAGCACTGGCTGTAATGACAAGGAAATATGCAGGTGTTTGTTGTTATGTATTTGGGATTGTTACGCTATCGCTCAATTTTGTTTTTAAATCTTGAATCAGTTGGTGAATGTACATGTGTCCAAACAGTTTGCTTCCAGGCTGTGTACAATATCTTCCTTTTTTTTTTTGAGACAGGGTCTCCCCTATTGCCCAGGCTGGAGTGCAGTGGTGCCATCACAGCTCACTGCAGCCTCAGCCTCTCAGGCTCAGGTGATCCTCCCACCTCAGCCTCCTGAGCAGCTGGGACTACAGGTGCACACCACCAGGCCAGGCTAGTTTTTGTATATTTTGTAGAGATGGGTTGCACCATGTTGCCCAAGCTGGTATTGAACCCCTGGGCTCAGGTGATCCGCTTCGGCCTCCCAAAGTGCTGGGATTACAGGTGTGAGCCACTGCACCTAGCCCATAAGTATCTTTTAATGCTTACCTTCAATTACAGTAGATACTGGGACTACCTTGCATTTGTAGAAAGCATTTTTACTGATTGATTTCAATTATTTGAGTCAGCCCCTTGATCCACGCATCCTCTGTCAATCTTCTGGCCGATTCAATTGTGTGATTCTGCCTAGAGCCAGGAGCAGCATAATAAATATTGACCCCTTCATCCACAGAGGATGCTGACCCTGAGTTGAGTGACTTACACAAGGTGACAAAGCTAGACAGTGGCTGGCCGGAAGGAGCAGCCCACTGGGTCATCTGCTTATGGGTTCAGTGTTGGCGTTCCTCCACCACATTGTGACATAAGAGTCTACTTGACTAATCTTCTAAAGCACTGATTTTTCAGCTTCCCAAGAAAACCAGAGTAGATCCTCTTTTTGTTTCTCTGTTCTGTTGACCCAGTTATACACCTTCTCTTCTATAGATTTTCCCATCTTCTAGGATGTGGGAAGCAAATTTTATGCATAGCCAATGATTTTTTAAACCAAACTTATAAGCAAAATCTGAATTTCTTTGGAGCAGGAAGCAGAGAAAACAAATAAACTTATCTGTGTTGATTGCTCACATAGACATGCTCACCAACACTCTGAAAGGGGTTGGGTTTTAGAAATTCAAATTACTTTTTTGTCACCTGAAATAAAGCCCTCACAAGACACTCCCCCAGCACTCTCTTCTTTATTTTTTATTTTTATTTTTGAGACAGGGTTTCACCACGTGGGCCAGGCTGGTCTGGAACTCCTGGCCTCAAGTGATCCCCCCAGCCCCCCGCCATCCCCTGTCCCTCACCCCCACCCCGCCTCAGCTTCCCAAAGTGCTGGGACTATATACAGGCATGAGCCACCGCACCCAGCCCCGCTGCACTCCCTTCAACTCTAGCCCTGTCTTCCCCGTCGTCTGCTTCAAAGAACGACCCTGGAGAGAGTTGGCTAACTTTCTGTTCTCATTTTCTCATCTCTCTCTTTCTCACTCTTCCTCTGGCTGAACACTGGCCAGGTTTTTGTTAAGGTCACCAGTGGTCTTCGCATGACTCAGTTCAGTGAACTTGTGTTGTAAGTAAAATTTCAGTGCCACAAAAGAAATAGCATTCAAAGATGAAGTCCTCTCAGCAAGGCAGTTTACTTTTACAGGAGGGTGCCGCGTACAGATAGAACAATGGTGGCTGCATGCTTGGTGAGGGGAGAAGGCGTACTTATGCCTGATGGGGTCATCCCTACTGCTGTGTCGTCCTCTGTTGGCTATGGTTAGAAGGCACAAGCTAGACTAATCCTGATTGGCTATTTTAAAAAGAGCAGGGGTCTGAGCTGGAGTGGCAGGATGGGTGTTTTGGTGGGAAGGATGGTTACCTTGTGTCAGAGCAGGTAGCCAGGGGTGATCAGGTGACTAGGATGAGTCAGGATGGAGCTGGAGGGAGGGGCGAGCAGATGTGAACTACTGATTAGCGCGGGTGGAGAAGGTTGTTTACTGGAATTAGAAGGAAGTTAAACTTTAAAATAGAGAATTAAAGAATAAGAGAGCTGAACATATTGACATACTGATTCTTTGAAGAGAAACTTGGAACTCCCTATAACACTTGAGTTTTTCAGACTCAATTTATTTCCTCTCTTAGGGGATTTAGTGCACACTGTGACCTTGGGAAAGTTACTTGTCTAAATTATTTGCAAAATGGGCATAGCACCTTCCTCCTGGGATTGTAGTGATTGTACAATTCTTCTCATTGTAGCGGACACTCTGCTCACGACTTCCCCCCAAAATGACATAGCTTGTGGGAAGTGGTGAGCAGAGTGTCTGCTACAGTGAGAAGAACCAACAAATGCTAACCACGGCTTTTATCAGCGCACTTCCCCGGTTCCTGTGACACTGGATTTTCTTGTTTTCCTCCTCTACCTTCGGCCTCTTCTACTCCTCTGTGCTATCATGTAAGGAAATCAAATGCGTCTGCAGCAACAGGACTCAGGATTTGCCTTCTCGGCCGGATGTGAGGTGTTAAAGGAGAGACATTCCCATTTGCTGAAAGGTGGGATCCTAGAGGAGCTAGAGGGGCATGGAGGATGGGCACTTTCACACATACTGAGCCACCCACGTGTAGATCAACTGGATGGATGGGTGAGTAAGGCTGGAGGTCAGAAGAGACATAAGAGCAAGAGGCTCCATGGCCAGGTGCGGGGGCTCACCCCTGTAATCCCAGCACTTTGGGAAGCTGAGGTGGGCAGATCACCTGAGGTCAGGAGTTCAAGACTAGTCTGGCCAACATAGTGAAACCCCGTCTCTACTAAAATTACAAAAAGTAGCCCGTTGTGGTGGTGTGTGCCTATGGTCCCAGCTACTTGGGAGGCTGAGGCAGGAGAATCAGTTGCTTGAACCTAGGAGGTAGAGATTACAGTGAGCCGAGATTGTGACACTGCACTCCAGCCTGGGCAACAGAGTGAGACTCCATCTCAAACAAAGATGGACTGTTTCAGGAGCCTCTTGATCAGCCTCCCGCTTCCACCCTGGTCCCCCCAAAAAAGTCCTTACTCTGCCAGAAAATGCCGCGGGATCTGCCCTGCTGTTCTCCGAACCCCAGGCTGCCTCTCTGTCATCATCTGCACCCTCCCTGCTCTCCGGCTGGGCTCTCTGCTCCAGCCATGCTGGCTTTCTTGTTCTCGAATGGATCAAGTACCCACCTTCCTCAGAGCTTTTGCACTTCCTGGTCCTTTTGCCTAGAAGCGTCTTTTTCTAGATATTATACATGTATCACTCCCTCACTTCCTTCACTTCTCTGGTTAGATATCCCAGCCTATCCATGAGAACTTCCCTGAACATATTATTAAAAAATGCGACACTCATCTATTCCCTTTCCTCTGCTTTCTAAAATGTATTAGCATCTGATATGATCTATAGTCACCTGTCGAATTTGTTACATTGTATTATATAGTATTATATATTATGTTTCTATATGTGACACAGTTACCATGATATATATTATACCATCTCTAGATATCATAATCTGCTGTATTATATAGTAGTATTTTAAATTTCCCACCTACAAATATAACTCCATGAAGCCAGCAACCTAACTGTGTTCACTGCTATATCCTTAGAGCCAAGAAAATTCCTGGCATGAACTACACACTTGCTAATATTTGTGGAATTAAGAAATTGCAACATTTCATGATAGACAAAAAAAAAAAAAAAAAAAAAAAAAAAACAACTTTTGTTCCCCCCAGGGTTGCCATCTGAAGCTGCAAGTACATTATGCAGAGTTGGTTGCTGTGGTACCAGTATGTTTTACATTTTGTATAGTAATGTCCATGAAATGAAGGCTGGGTTTCCAATTTCCATTAGTGTAGGATGTACTCGAGTCCTGCCAAAAGTTTCTTCCCTTTTGAAACGCCTTATCTCAAGCTTAAAGACTTCAACTTCCTTTTTTAAGACACAGCTCCCTTTCTCAGGAAATGTGTGTTTCTACTATGATACAAATGGGATTTATGATGCTGAGAGCAGTAGATCTGATTTACTGAATATACCCTTGGCAACCGAGAGAAGGTTATCTGAAATTAAAAAAGAATAATAACCCAGTCTGCCAGTATACCACTCTGGATTATAGAACAGCACCAAGGTTATTGTACTTGGAACATTTTTGTTTTTCTCTTTTAAAAACATTGTCTAATTATGGACAGGAGGACATAAAAACAGAAGAAGCTCATTCCCTTCCTGGTTTTCAGGCTACTGAGGTTGACCCCACAGCAGACTTAGATTTTCTTAGTGATTCAAAAGAAAATTGAGTCTTGTTAAGGAAAAACAGTCTTCACCTGAGACTCTAAAATGGTGCTTTAAGTGTGAGCAGAAGGACACAAGTCTGCTGATGAATGTCACCTGCTGTCTTTTGAAAACCAATAAGTGCCATGGGACTCCTATGAATAGTAAATAGCACATGGCCTTTGAGGTGTTTTTATGTCAGTGGTAATAGGTCACACTCTTACCTAATTGTTTGTGCAGTTCAGAATTACCATATGGGGGTTAAGGATGCCCTTTGTGTCCACAGCATTTTGGGTCCATAGGTGTGAAGCATTAGGCCTCATCAGCCCTGTGGTCTACCTGTGTTTGGCAGCGAGTTTAGCTGTGGATGAGTAATTAATTACCAAACTATATCACATAAATATACTTTTTTCTCTCTGCTAAGTAAAACTATTTGTAATTAACAGCTTCACAGAAATTGAACACCAGTGCACAAGCTTCTAAGAAGCTTTTACATCTGCATGTGCTCGATACATTTTAAACGTACATTCTATACATCCTTGTGTGTATTTCTTCCTTTACCCGGGAAATGTTAGATAATAAAAAGACTTGGTTTTGGGGGTCAGGTGGTTTTGAGTTTGAATTGCTTTGTACCTTTTCATGTCTCTCACCATGAACACTGGGGATGGACATGTGAGATATACTCCTTGAATTTCCCGTTTAGGCAAGACGTGCTGAAGAGGACTGCACCACATTTTTATTTAAATAATTGCATTCAAAATAGAAAGGCTCAAAGGATGAGGGAATTTTTTCCTTAATAATTAATTAAGATCAAACAGCCAGGCTTTCACTTGATTTATACCTTAATATGTATTAGTTCATACTTTCTTAAGTAAATGTCAGTTATGCTGCTAAAACAGAAACTAATAACAATTCAGAGATTGAATAGTAGGAAATAAACCTAGGGTTTGGAGAAGCTGTTGAATCTAACTTTATACAATGCCATTATAAATATCAGTTTTAAAGTTAATAATGTGACTTGGTTGTGTTTAGGGAACAGTGCAGGGAAATGGCAAAGGGTTGGTCTGGGGTATCAGACAGACGTGGGTTTAAATCATTTACTCCAAATGACAGGGGCCAGTGTCCTACCCTCTCTCCATCTCAGCCTCGCTATCCTAAGCTTGTGACAAGGATGCTTGCTGCAAGGTGTGTGTTTGTGAAGCCACAAAGATGAGGACCTGGCCACCTAGCAGGTGCCCACACTAACTGCAGAGTCTCTTCTCCTGCTTCTCCCACCTCTTCCTTCAGCTCTGCTACCAAGTAGCAAGTCATTTTATGTATCTGTGCCTCAAGTTTCCTCACCTGAAAAAGAAGGCTGGACCACACACTTGCTCTGAAAAGTTCTACAATCTGGGCTTTAAAAGTATAAATGCTGGTCCGGGCACGGTGACTCACACCTATAATCCTAGCACTTTGGGAGGCTGAGGCGGGTGGATCACTTGAGGTCAGTAGTTCGAGACCAGCCTGACCAATATGATGAAATCCTACCACTACTAAAACTACGAAAATTAGCCAGGTGTGCTGGCTTGCGCCTGTAATCCTAGCTACTCCGGAGGCCGAGGCAGGAGAATTGCTTGAATCGGGAAGCAGAGGTTGCAGTGAGCCAAGATTGCGCCACTGCACTTCAGTCTGGGTGACAGAGTGAGACTCCGTCTCAAAAAATAAAATAAAATAAAAATAAAAGCTTAAAAAAAAGATTCCTACTTAGAAAAAAAATTGATACCGTACTTAAATGTGTAAATGAAAATATCTATAGACCATGAACCATGTCTGTTATTTATACTAAAGATAAATTCTTCTGAGGGCAAGTTAATTGGAAAATCCAGAAAGCATTAACAATTCCTTGCACTCACCTTAAAAGAGCAATGAAATTCCATATCCTACAGTCTTGAAGTGAGTAAATGGAAGGATGTAAATATTTATTGGAATGAGAGTGGAGCAGAGAGAAGCTCGGCTTTGTCTACTGGTGGGTGGTAACACATCTCTGGATCATTGTTTGCACTAAGCATTTAATAATCCCATCTGTTGAAAATGTATAATTGGAGGTACTTTGAAATCGCTGTAAGCTACCTAGAAATTGGCAAGGAAGTAATGCTGGAAAGATTCCAAACTCTGCAGCCGACCAAGAAATCCAGTATAAATCAATATGTAATTATAAAACCACATCTTTGGCCACAGCTCTTTAAATATATTTATTTAGGCATGATACAGACTTTTAACACCAGAATCTGGAACTGTGGAGTCCTTTGCAAGCCTCAGCTTTGAATCTTTGGGGATACTATTTGACCTGAAAAACCCTCAGACGAAGGCAGAACTTTCTCCTGCCCCAGCTGCTGTAGTACTGTCTCCACTGATAACTCCACGTTCTCACTTGTGTCCCAAGTCCTTTAAAGTAGATTATATCTCATTTCAAAACCAAATGCCTGAGTCTTATTAAAAACTTTATATTTCTTTTTCCTTCCTGGTACCTCTTTTTCATATCAGAAATTCACCTGGTCAGGCCTCCCTGGGGTCTCATTCAGAGAAGCATCCTTGCAGTACATTCCTACCTCTCAGGACTGTGTGTGTATTTTTCGCACTAAATTTCTTTCTTTCACTTCTCCATTCACTGGCTTCCTTTGTCCCCCCATCTCCTCTGTTCCTGTCCCGACACTCCCCCTTTCTGTTCATATATCACAGGCTATGCACATATGCTTTATGCAGAGAAATGGCATATTGAGAATTGTAGCTGTTCTTAAGGAAAGAAGGCTGCATACTTAGGAAGCACTGTTAAAGGCATTTTATGGGTCATTACCTCTTTAGTTACCTCTTTGGATGAAAATTTTTCTGTAATTCTATCTCTATGTAAAGTTAAAGTAGGAGTTTAAGAAAGTACCTAATCAAAATGGGCAGATTTCAACAAAGGAAATCAGGGCTTTATTTTTCCAGAAATGTGGAGTTTCTTTGTAGGTTTCGAGATCCCTGCTCTCTTATTCCCCAGCTGCTATTCCCCCTTATCTCCAGGCACAGCTGCTTCCATATATTTGCCAAGTTTCTCATCACATGAGTGGTGTCAGAGACTGAACTGTGTCCCTGTAACACTGTTACGTTGCAGCCCTAATCCGCAGGCCCTGAGAATGTGACTGCATTTGGAGATGGGGCCCTTAAAGGGTAATCAGGTTAGGGCGCTGCCATTAGGCTGGGCTCTGATCTATCTGATGTCCCTATAAGAGGAGGAAACCAGTCAGGTGCAGTGGCTCACACTTGTAATCCTAGCACTTTGGGAGGCCAAGGCAGGTGGATCACCTGAGGTCAGGAGTTCAAGACCAGCCTGGTCAACATGGTGAAACCCCATCTCTACTATAAATATAAAAATTAGCCTGGTGTAATGGCACAAGCCTGTAATCCCAGCTACTTGGGAGGCCGAGGCAAGAGAATTGCTTGAACCTGGGAAGTGGAGGTTGCCGTGAGCCAAGATTGTGCCACTGCACTCCAGCCTGGGTGACAGGGTAAGACTCAGTCTCAAAAAAAAAAACAAGTGGAAACACTGAGAGATACCAGAGGTGACCCTGCATGTAGGGATGACCATGTGAGGACACAGCAAAAAGGCAGCTGTCTGCAACCCAAAGAGAGAGGCCTCAGAGAAACCAACCCTGCTGGAACCTTGGTCCTGGACTTCCAACCTCTAGAACTGTGGGGAATTAAACTTTCGTTATTTAAGCTCCCCAGTCTGTGGCATATTGTTACGCAGCCTGATCAAACTAATACAAATACTTATAGCAATATCACACTTCTGTTACGAGATCACTTCAGGATCAAACAGGAGAATCCAAGAAGGCGATCTAGAAAAATGGGTGAAACCACTTTCAAACAGGAAATAAACTCACTGGAGCGATGATCTAGCACATGTGGGATACATGTTCCAGGTGTGTAACATCTTTGGAACGTTTTTTCCCCCATCAAAGCCCAGTTTTGGGGTTTTAACCTCCTTTGAAGTCAGGGAAAAATTTTGACCACAGGCTCAGGCATACGGAAGTGTAAACAAACCATGTGGCATTCAGAGAGCTGTGTCCATGCTGTTGCTGAATGCTAGGAATGTCTGATGCATGGGATTACGCGGAGAATTAACCTGCTTCGATTGGGATTATGCAGAGAATTAACCTGTTTCGATCTGGGTGGATTAAGATAAAACTGAGCTGCTCTCAGTTAACAGCCCAGATGGAGGTGAGTGGAGAGGTACTGTTAATAGCACCGGAACAGTCATTGTTCAGCTGGATTTTGGTTTCAGCTTTATAGAGTTAGCTTCAAAGAAGTCTTTAGAAGTACTTTGCACAGTCACGGAGTCTCTGTATTTGATGGCCTCCAGCTCCATTCTAAAAGTGTGACCTTTGTAAGGTCATAAGTGACTTCTGCTTGATTCAGTATATTAAAGAAGGAAAAAAAATGTGTTTTCGTACCCTGTGATGTAGGCCTCTTCAAGACAGGTTCTTAAAAATCATTTGTTCCTTTTATTTCTATTAATTCCTATTTATTTCTATTGATTAGGTAGGAACAATGAATATCAGTGTATAATTTATGTATTATACAGTCCATTTAGAATTCCCCATGAATTATCAATAATAGAAAATGTGTGCTGGGCATGGTGGCTCATGCCTGTAATCCCAGCACTTTGGGAGGCCGAGGTGGGTGAATTGGTTGAGCTCAGGAGTTTGAGACCAGCTTGGCCAACATGGTGAAACCCTGTTTCTACAGAAAACACAAGAATTAGCTGGGGGTGGCAGTGTGCACCTGTAATACAAAAATTAGCTGGGCACAGTGGCAGGCACCTGTAATCCCAACTACTTGGGAGGCTGAGGCAGGAGAATTGCTTGAACCCTGTTGGGGGAGGTTGCAGTGAGCAAAGATTACACCACTGCATTTGAGCCTGGGCGACGACAGAGCAAGACTCCGTCTCAAAAAGAAAGCAAAACAAAAACAACAAAATCAAAACCAACCAAGAGTGTTCCAAGATGAAACAGTTGCACTTGCATTTTAAATTTTGGGTTGATATTCAGGGATCTACTACAGTTTCACTCTTTTCCATATGAACTACCAATTATTTCCTTTCCCCATTGATTTATGACACCACCTCCATCCTAGATTGTGCTTTCATATACGCATGAGTCTGTTTCTGAGCTCTCTCTTCCTGGGTCTCTATGCTAATTCCTAATCACCTGAACTACTGGCAATAACATCGCTGGCTACCTGGTAGGGAGAACTCACTCTGTCTGCCCCTACTCACCATATATTTCCCCAAGTTGTCTTTTTTTCATCCACTGAATTTTATTTTTCACTTTGTTTGTTTATTTATTATTTTTGAGACAGGGTCTTGCTCTGTCACCCAGTTTGGAGTGCAGTGGCCCAATCTTGGCTCACGGCAACCTCCACCTCCCAGGCTCAACTGATCCTCCTACCTCAACCTCCCCAGTAGCTGGGACTACAGGCATATGGTGCCACCATGCTCAGCTTTTTTTTTTTTCATAGAGACAGGTTTTGCCATGTTGCCAAGGACTTTAACCCCTGGTCTCAAGCAGTCCACCCATCTTGGCCTCCCAAAGGGCTGAGATTACAGGCATGAGCCACCATGTCTGGCATCTCTTCCAGTGAATTTCTTCTTATTTTTTTTTTATGAGCCAAGGTCTCACTTTGTCACCCAGGCTAGAGAGCAGTGGTATGATCTCTGCTCACTGAAAAGTAGCTGGGACTACAGGTATGCGACACCACACCCAGTTAATTTTTCATATTTTTGATAGAGACGGTGTTTCACAGTGTTGGCCAGGCTGGTCTTGAACTTCTGACCTCAAGTGATCCACCTGCCTGGGCCTCCCAAAGTGCTGTGATCATAAGTGTGAGGCACTGCGCCTGGCCTCTTCCATCGAATTTTAAAATAAGCTTGTCAAGTTTTAGGAAAAATCCCTTTATACTGGGTTCTGTTTCATGTATTGATTGACTTAGGGAAAACTGACATTTGTTCGATACCGCATCTTTTCCTCCATGAATATGACCTTAATATTAGTTTGGGCTTTCTTTTATAGAAAGTGAATGTTTAAAAAATATTAGTACACACTATATTCAAATACTCAAACATTTATGGAAGGATTTCCAACATAACAACCGTGTTGGGGAATGGATTTTTAGAATGAGCAAGTAAGTCCTCTTTTCCAAAAAGATTATGGTCTACTAGAGGGAGGTGTGGTAGACATACGTACAATCTACTTCACATAAATTAGACTATGATAAGTATGATGCTCAAGCTATACATAAGATGCTACCAGGGAAGGAGGATTAATTTAGGCCTGAGAGACCCCTTGGGAGCTCTCAGAGCCTTGTATAGTCCTACTATTAGTATGTTTAGCTCATGTTTGGCTCATTTTATATAATGAGATGTAAAGAATACTTGCCAGTCTCTGTGTTTTCACATTTTGATAGCTAAAAGTGGGCTTTGTGATTCATACTGACATGTAGTCAGTATAAAATATTTATGAGATATTTTACATTCATTTTTTTGTACTGTCTTTAAGGTGTAAATTAATTAAAATTAAGTAAGACTTAAAACTCAGTTCCTCAGTCACAATAGGGACATGTCAAGTGCTTGGTGCCCTCCTGTGACCAGCGTCTACTGTACTCAGTGTGCAGATTCAGCCAATCATTTAGTATACACTTAATCTTCTACAAAAATCACAAGAATGAGCTGGGGGTGGTAGTGTGCACCTGTAATACAAAAATTAGCTGGCACAGTGGTGGGCACCTGTAATCCCAGCTACTTGGGAGGCTGAGGCAGGAGAATTGCTTGAACCCTAGAGGGAAAGGTTCCCCTTTCAATGAGGGGAAATATTTAAAGCATAGTAGTTTAAATAGGTCCTGGACTGGGATTTTATGAATAATCTATATTCTACTAATCTGTCTTCTAATTGGTTATATGTAAAACATTCTGATATTTTTGGATTGTGGAAAGTATGATTCTATTTGTAAAAGAATTAGATGGAAACAATGCAAAATGGGAAAGGCGCCATCTCAGTAGAGCCTTATCTAGAGAATGGTTTTGTAATTGTGAATGTCAGGAAGCACCAGTGAAATTTATGGATTTTCTGTCTTTCATTGAAGCAAAAATTCAAAATAGAGCTCTATAAATTGGTCAGCATTATCTTGGATCTTTTTTTTTTTTTTGAAAAGGAGTCTTGCACCGTCTCCCCTGCTGGAGTGCAGTGGCACAATCTCGGCTCTGGGGTTCAAGTGATTCTCCTGCCTCAGCTTCCTGAGTAGCTGGGACTACAGGTGCCCTCCACCATGCCCAGCTAATTTTTTGTATTTTTAGTAGAGACGGGGTTTCACTATTTTGGCCAAGCTGGTCTTGAACTCCTGACCTTGTGATCCACGCGCTTTGGCCTCCCAAAGTGCTGGGACTACAGGTGTGAGCCACCGGGCCCCCCATCTTGGATCTTTTACTTGTTTTTTTCCATTATCTCAGATCCTTTTAGCAGTTGAAAAGAAATCTTGTTGTTATTGTAAACTACAAATGACCAAATCCTGCTAATGTTCTGAAAAACCTACATGTTATATTCTTGATTTCCTGATAACTTCTTCTTTTGTTTCTTTTGTTTGTTTATTTGTTTTTAAGACAGGGTCTTGCTCTGTTGCCCAGGCTGGAGTGTAGTGGCACCATCTTGGCTCATCCTCCCACCCCGGCCTCCTGAGTTGCTGGGATTGCAGGTGTGCGCCACCATGTCCAGCTAATTTTAAAAATTTTTTTGTAGAGACAGGGTTTCGCCATGTTGCCCAGGCTGGTCTCAAACTCCTGGGCTGAAGTGATCCACCTGCCTTGGCATCCCAGAGAGCTGAGATTACAAGTGTAGCCAGCGTACCTGCCCCCTGATAACTTCTGCTAATTCCTTTATATGTGTGTGATATGTGTGTGTACATGCATGTTAGTGGTAAATTGCCTGCTGGGTACCCTCCACTCCATGATATTATATTAGATACTTTAAATCTTGTGCCCTGTATAGCATTCTTCTCCTTTTGTGAAAGACATTCCTTCGAATAAAAGGAAAATCAATGGAATGTCAGAAATATTAACTGGGAGTACATCAGCCACAGCTGATCTAGGAAGAAGTAGTGGGAAATAATAAAACTATAGAATACCTTTCAAAACTGTCAGCTAGGACAGTGAGGACTTCTAAATACTTGCAGGAAATGGAACCTTCACTTCCAAAATGATAGGAGAATTGACTTATAATTTTGTGAAACTTGAAATGCAAAACCGAAAATCTAGAATTGCTTAGAAATGATGGAAAAGATTTACAAGGAGCCTTCAGATAAAGGATAAAGTCATAATGATACAATTTTGAATTTCCAAAGCTTTGTTTTCTTTCTTTGTGGAAAGAACAGAGAGCAAGGGGCTTAGAATGTAGAAATCATCTTCGTGGGAATGTTAGCAATAGTGGACGTGTGTTAAACTGTTTGGGAGAAGCGGGAAAAGCCTGGGCAGAGAGTGGGGACAAGTCAGGTGCATATAAGTTAAACGTTTTGAGAGGGAACCTGCAACAGTGGATTTTGGAGCTGCACCGAGATTCCTCCCTGTTCATATCTCAGCAGTGCCAGCCTTGACTTGTAGTCAAGAGATAGTTATTGTTTAATGGGTATAATTTTCTCCATTCCACAACTGAGGAAACGCAGGCTTATAAAGATTAAATAAATCATTCAAGGATATACACCTAGTAAGTAAGCTTAGACCTGGAATTTGGTCATTAATTTTGCCACTTATTAGGTAGACTACCTTTGGTCAAATCACTTGATCTACTCAGATGCCCTGGTTGCTACTCCAGAAATTGGGAAAATCATAGCATCTACCATCATAGAGATGGGAGGGCAAGAGTCTGGCAGTAACTCAGCTGATGTATTGAAAGTGCCTGGTGCAGGAGACACAGGCAAAATAAATAACTATTGCCATTTACTGGCTCTGTGCAAAGTCCTTAGAGATGCTGTAGGAAGACACACAAGAAATGGAGAAAGATGTCAGTAGCAAAATATTTTGGACTTCTGTTGACCATTTTGCCCCGAATATTTCCGGGGTGGGGTGGGATGAAAGACATCAACGTTTGTGATACTTTGCATCTGGCATTTTGCTAGGTCTTATAGCAGTCAGTATTAGGTTTGATACATACAACAGAAAAACCCTACTTTGCCAAATGAGTTAAGATAACAGATTCTCAGTTAGCATTTTCACGTGGAACATTTGATTTTGGCAACAAATGGCCAAGCTTAATTGGGAAATAACTGCACAACAATTTCTTCATCCATTCTGTTGTGGATGACAGGTGGGTTGTTTCCAGATAGGGACTGCTGCCACTGTGAACGTTCTTGTATGCATGTCCTGGTTGGTGTGTGGTCTCCGGGTGTATACTGAGGAGGGGAGTGGCTGGATGTGAGGATTCCTGCTACTCCAGATCATTACCAGCACTAAGTATCATAATACTTTTGAACTTTTGTCAATCTGGTAGAGTTATACAGATGTTTTATTATTATAATTTTTATCATTACAGAAACATTTCTTCATATGATTATATATTCTTCTTAAGTATAATTTTCAATAGCTGCACTGCATTTTTGTATGCATATATAATTTATATAATCAGTCCATGAATTTTCATAAACAATAAATCATCCTTTGAATTGTTTTAATCTTTTCAGAATGATAAAATGTGTGATGTTTGTGTGCAAAACTTTTTCTGTATTGTATTTTCCTGTATCTCTTTAGTATAGATCCCTAGAAGTAGAGTATTTTGGTCAAAGTGTACCAGCAAAAAGACCCTCTGTATCTGTACCAACAAAAAGATCCCTCTTCCGTGGGAACCAAGGCCTTGGGAATGAAGGGAATTGAAGGTTAGTGTAAAAGGAGGAAGTAATGCCCTTGTCACTTCTGCAAGTTTGCAGACTGCGGTAGCAGGAACAGCACAGGCAGAGGCTGAGGGGGAGGGATGGCCAGGTCCAGAGCTTGTCCACAGGCTCCTACTTTCATCCTAATTCCATTAACAAAATTTGTGGCCAGGCGCAGTGGCTCACACCTATAATCCCAGCACATTGGGAGGCCAAGGCGGGCAGCTCATGAGGTCAAGAGATCGAGACCATCCTGGCCAACATGGTGAAACCCGATCTCTACTAAAAATACACAAAAATTAGCCAGGCATGGTGGTGGGCACTTGTAGTCCCAGCTACTTGGGAGGCTGAGGCAGGAGAATCACTTGAATCCAGGAGGCAGCGGTTGCAGTGAGCTGAGATCACGCCATTGCACTCCAGCCTGGTGACAGAGTGAGACTCTGTCTCAAAAAAAAAAAAAAAATGTAATTATTCATACGGCATGGAAATGTATCCTCCACCTTACTAGAACGCTTTCCAGGATAACAGCATACATCCTTTCTGAAGTCTTACTGGTAAGGAGAAAGAGATACCACATGAAGACAGATTTTAGGTTTTGTTTTGTTTTGTGCAGACATTTATTGAGTATTTTGTAAGGGCTTTACATATATAACCTCATTTAATCCTCAACAACAGTATGAGGTGGGTACTATTGTTATCCTTTTCTTCTGAATGTGAGAACCAAGGCTTTATAGCTCATAAGGAGCAGCACCAAGATGTGAATCCAAACAGTCTGTCTCCAGTACACCATACTGCCTCCCTGTAACAGCACAAGATCGTTTATAATTGAATGTTTATGTGAGTGACTTAAGCAACAGATACTGTCAGAATTCAGAGAAGAGAGATAACAGTGTGGACCGGAGAGGACAAGGAAGGCTTCAGCAAGCAGCATCCTCTTTTGAAAGGACTTTGACTTGGACTGTTTAAAGACAACATCACATCAGATTTTTCTGGCAGTTTCATTTCCCACCTTCCTTATCTTGCAAAGTGAGTTGATAAAATGCAAAATTCACGGATGATATGTTCCTGGAGTATAGCTAGCTCATCCTTCAGATTCAATATGTGCTTAATGAAAGAGAATTCTCCTGGGCTGGCCATGCATAGAATGGACTCAGCTAGAGATCCCCAGAGAACTGCTTTCTCTGCGGCTGTGTGAAGTAGGAACCCACAGCATCACAACTCCAGTTGCAGGTTCAACTGAATGGAACGTTCCATACCTAGTACAAAACGCATTTTTATCTACGTTTGTTTTCTAATGCTATTGTAGACTTCTGGGAAACGGCAGTAGCAGATAGCCAATAGTCATACACAGTAATCAGAGAGTGGAACTCTTTCCAAGTGATAGGGTCAAGAGGTTGGAAATAGCAAACCACTTATAATCTGTGTGTGCATGATATAAAATAAAGACTCAAACCAACATGGGAATCATAAAACATAGAGCAAAGCAAAACACATAAATTTGCAAAATTCTTTTTTTTTTTTTTTTTTTTTTTTTTGAGACAGAGTCGCTCTGTTGCCCAGGCTGGTGTACAGTGGTGTGATTTTGGCTTACTGTAACCTCTGCCTCCCAGGTTCAAGCAATTCCAGGTAGCTACCCAAGTAGCTGGGATTACAGGCACGCATCACTACACTCACCTAATTTTTGTATTTTTTTGTAGAGACAGGATTTTGCCATGTTGGCTAGGCTGATCTCGAACTCCTGGCCTCCTGTAATCCGCATGCTTCAGCCTCCCAAAGTGCTGGCGTTACAGGTGTGTGCCACCATGCCTGGCTGATTTTTGTGTTTTAGACAGGGTTTCACCATGTCAGCTGGGCTGATCCCAAACTCCTGGCCTCAAGTGACCCACCTGCTTCCACCTCCCACAGGAATTTGCAAAACTCTTTACTCAGCCTCGCTATGTAACTTTTTACTACTCATTATATAATGAGTCATTTTGAATCTGAACCAAATCTATGAATGTTAGTGTGTTCTTCCAATCAAATCAGAACTTAATTATCCATTATTTATTCCACAAAAACCTTGTGGAATCAGTGCTTTGTGCCAGGTGCTGTGCTCAGCACTGATGGGCCAAGGATAATGGACACTGACCTTGGTCCTGAACCTGTAAGGTTGAGACACAGCCACATACCTGTGGTCAGGTTCTGACGTTTGTGGTCATATTAATGAGCACCACCCCCAATCTTTCTTTGCCCTCAGTTTCCACAGCTGGCCAACTCTTCTGGCACAACAAAGGGCCGTAGCCTGGTAGCATATTTTGTGAACAGCTTCTCCAGAAAAAAGTCCCTGTATCAATCACTCCTGCCTGCGTTGTTCCCCTCCTCCCCAAACCCAGTTTTTACTGTGAAAATGACTACAATTGCACCTAAATTTTTTTTTTTTTTTTGAGATAGAGTCTTACTCTCTCTGCCAGGCTGGAGTACCGTGGCACGATCTCAGCTCACTGCAACCTCCGCCTCCTGGGTTCAAGCAAGTCTCCTGTCTCAGACTCCTGAGTAGCTGGGATTACAGGCACCCACCACCACATCTGGCTAGTTTTTGTATTTTAGTAGAGATGGGGTTTTGCCATGTTGGCTGGCTGGTCTCGAACTCCTGGCCTCAACTGATCCACCTGCCTAGGCTTCCCAAAGTGCTGGGATTATAGGCATGAGCCACTGTGCCTGGCCTTAAAACACATTTTTAATTAAACTTAATTTTGAGATTGTGGTAGATTCATATGCACTTGTAAGGGATACTATGGAGGAACTGTGTACACTTTACCTGTCCCCCAGTGGTAGCATCTGTGTCCCCCAGTGGTAGTGTCTTGTAAATCTTTAGTACAGATATCACATTAACATTGGTGCAATCTATCAATCTCATTCAGATTTCCCCAGTTGTACTTGTTTGTGTGTGTGTGTGCATGTGTGTATTTAGTCCTCTGCAATTCTATCCACTACCACTCTCAAGATACAGAACAGTTCCAGCACCACGGGATCCCTGGTGCTGCCCTTTTATAATCCCTCCCACCTCCCTGCTGCAACTACCCCTGCCCATTCCTAGTGCCCGGCACCCACTCATCTCTTCTCCTTTTCTATACTTTTATCATTTCAAGAATGCTACATAAGTGAGGGCAGTGGCAGTGGCTCACACCTGTAATCCTAGCACTTTGGGTGACCGAGACAGGCAGATCACTTGAGGTCAGGAGTTGGAGACCAGCCTGGTCAACATGGTGAAACTCTGTCTCTCCTAGAAATACAAAAATTAGCTGAGCATGGTGGCAGGTCCCTGCAGTCCCAGCTACTTGGGAGGCTAAAGCAGGAGAATCAGGATGCAGAGGTTGCAGTGAGCTGAGATTGCGCCACTGCTCCCCAGCCTGGGAGACAGAGTGAGACTTCATCTCAAAAAAAAAAAAAAAATGCTACGTAAGTGGAATCATACTTATATGAGCTTTTGGGATTGGCTTTTTAGATGCAGTATAATTCCCTAGAGACTTATCCAATTGTTGCATATCAAATAGTTTGTTCCTTTTTATTGTTGAGTCATATTCCAAGGTATGGATGTACCACAGTTGTTTAACCATTCACATATGGAAGGACATGGTGCCGCTACCAGGTTTTGGCAATTATGAATAAAGCTGCTGTGAACATTTGTGTATAGGTTTCTGTTTGAACATGTTTTCTTTCTGGGATAAATGACTGAGAGTGCAATTGCTGGGTCAGATGTTATTTGCATGTTTTAGCTTTATAAAAAACTGTCAAACTGCTTTCCAGAGAGGCTGAACCATTCTACATTCCTACCAGCAATGCATGATTTATCTAGTTTCTCCCCATCCTTTCCAGCAATATGTGTTATAACTTCTTTTTATTGTAGCCATTTTGATAAGCGTGCAGCAACATCTCCTTGTGGTTTTAATTTGCATGTCCCTAATGGCTAATGACACGGAACACTTTTTCATGTGTTTATTTCCCATTAGTATATTCTCTTCAGTGAAATGTCTGTCCCTTTGTCTTGCTCATTTTTTAATTGGATTGTTTATTTTTTATTTATTTTTTTATTTGAGATGGAGTCTCTCTCTGTCTCCCAGGCTGAAGTGCAGTGCCACGATCTCGGCTCACTACAACCTCCACCTCCCAGGTTCAAGTGATTCTCCTGCCTCGGTCTCCTGAGCAGCTGAGATTACAGGCACCTGCCACCATGCCCAGCTAATTTTTTTGTATTTTTAGTAGAGATGGGGTTTCATCATGTTGGCCAGGCTGGTTTTGAACACCTGACCTCAAGTGATTTGCTCACCTTGGCCTCCCAAAGTGCTAGGATTGCAAACATGAGTCACTGCGCCTGGCCCTGGCCAAGGATTGTTTAGTTTTTACTATAGAGTTTTGAAAATTCTTAATACATTCTAGGTACTCATCACTTGTTATATGTTTGGTTTTGTAAATATTTTCTTCCCATCTATAGCTTGTCTTTTTATCCTCTTATCAGAGTTTTTTGAGAAGCAAAAGTGTTTCCTTTTGATTAGGTAAAATACATTTTTATACATCTTAATGTGGCCTCAAGCATGCAGGTAAGGCATATGTTGAAGACTATCTCCCAGAACTCTTGAAGGCTGCCTGGAGAATCTTCTCATTGCTCTTGAGAAATCAATAGCATGGAATTGTTGCATTTGCTAAAAAAAAGGAATATTCAAAGGCAAGCTCCCTCGCCTGCAGAGTTTCAATTGAGTCTGTCTACTTTCCTGTTTTTAATCAAAATCTTGCCAAGTGGAAGTTTCAGGCTTCTGTGCCAGATAATTGCTAATACTAAACAAATAGCAGTGAATGTTTCTTTGCAGTCACATAGAACATCCTATGTTAGAAATTAAATGTAAATGTTAAGAGTGTGGTCATTTTTAGTTGGCTATAAACCAGGTAGTTAGAATTAGAGAGTCGTATTTGCATCAGGCCAGAAAGCTCTGATCCACAATATCGCGTCTCTATCTATTTGTAGGCATATAGATAAGCAGAGCTGATCACCATGTGTTCACCTCAAGCAGTAGAATACATTTTAAAAACCTGATTTATTCTTCATTTTGCTCTGTTCTTATATCCCTGGGGGGGAAGCTTGTTGTACTTTCTGTCTTATGAATCTTTCCCCAAAGGGAACACTTCTCTGTACTATTAAATCAAACTGGAATATGAAAAGAAATACATTTCCTTTCCTTCACAAGAGGCTTGCACTTTTGTCTTCAGCATGGGGCTTTCCTTGTGTCTGCTTCTCCCCGCTGCGATGACCGTAGGACTGAAAGATCTAAGGAAGTGAGGGGCGTGAGGAGACCACTTCCTTCCCATGTCCTAGCACCATGCCAAGGATATAACTATCTTGGCATCTACAGCAAGGTTTTGGGGGGGGTGTCTGCCTCACCATGTAGATGGGCTGGCCCTTCTGGATGTCTTACTCATTTCTATATTCTCAGCACCAAGAGCAGAGGCTGCCACACCAAAGGTGCTCAGTAAAGGACCGGAGAATTTACAAACGTCATTAACTACTTACTAGCTGAAAATTGGTAACATTCATCATTCAGCAAATTTTCATTATTTCCTATTACCCATTCCAACCCCTTAGGAATAGACACTAGTTTTTGCTTATATCAGAGTCATTTTTTAAAACCCTGATAACTAGAAAATAAGTAGACATTTAATAATGTTGATCTCATTCATTCAGCAAGCATTTATTGAATACTGTGTTAAGAACTGTTGGGAATATCTATACATACCTAGAAGGTACAGTCTTTTCAGGTAACCTACACACTAGTGTGCACAGGGGGAAAGCATAGAAATTATCACATGAAATATTTAAAGAATATAATGTATTGTAACCTTTGTATTAAAATAATTAGTCCAGACTGTAATTAGTGGAGCAGTTCACAGGTCATCTGGTGTGGACCGACCACAGAAGGCTCTAGCTAGTGTCTGAGAAAACTCTAGAGTCCTCGGTGCCTCCACTAGAATCCTCTGCTAACTCTCCCTCTATTTGTGCTGTCCAGAGTTCTTGCCTTCTCTTGAAATGCTGCCCTTTTCCTTGTCTTCTTTCTGCCCATACCCAGCATTGAATGTTGCATTAGACAGGATTCTTTGGATCAGAAACCTATCTCTAACATGCTTAAGCAAAAAGAGGAATCCATTGCTTCATATCAATGAAAAGTGGGTCTAGGCAAGGCTGGCATGGTGGATTGGCTGCCCGGATGGCAGGCAGCAATTTCTCCTTTCTATGCAGACATCACTCCTTCCATCAGCAAGTGGACCCTGTTTCTCCTCCTCTGGAGTCTAAGCTGGACTTTTGACTTGCTTTGACCAATAGAATATGATGGAACTGATACTCTGACCGTTCTAGGCTAGGCCTTAGGAAATTTGGCAGCTTTTTTTTTTGCTATGTTAGAAGCCAGCCACCATATAAAAAAGTTCAGCTACCCTGATGGAGAGAGGGGATCCCTGCAAGATGAGAGAGTATAAAATAAAAAATTATTTAAAAAAGTATAAACAGGCCAGCTACAGTGGCTCATGCCTATAATCCCAGCTTTAGGAGGCTGAGGTGGGAAAGGCCAGGAGTTAAGATCAGCCTAGGCACACAGCAGGACCCTGTTGCTACAAAAAATAAATTAGCCGAGTGTGGTGATGCACCTGTAGTCCCAGCTATTCAGGAGAATGAGGTGGGAAGATCGCTTGAACCTGGGAGTTTGAGGCTGCTATGAGCTGTCATCATGCTATCACACTCCAGACCAGGTGACAGAGTAAGATCTTGTCTCTAAAAGAAAAAAAAAAAGTTAAAAAACTATAAACATATAAAAATAAAGATAGAGGCCTGGTCAGCCTCCACCATTCTAGCCACCCTAAGTCATATAGGTGCTGACATGCTGTTTGTAGAAAAATCAACTCAAACTATGTCTTTCCTCTGTTCTCACGCCACAGAAAAATCAACACAGAAGACTTCCATGACCAAATATGGGAGGGGGGTTTCCACATACCAAGCAAGCAATCAGTTCTGGACACCAGCTGGGTGTCCTCCAAGTCTACCTGGAGATAGCATCAGATCCCACAGATCTTGGCTGAGTCCCCAGGGCTGCCCTTCCTTCAGATGCCAGTCACAGCCCAGGCCTTCAGAACTTCTCACTGACCAGCTTCAACTTGGGGTTCCCCTCTTTGGGTTCAATTAATTTGCTAGAGCAACTCACAGAACTCAGGGAAACTTACATTTTACATTTTCTGGTTTAGTATAACGGATACCAGAAAGGATACAGATGAGGAGATGCATGGGGCGAGGTAGGGGAAGGAGTGCAGGGCTTCTGTGTCCTCCCTGAGTAACCCACCCTCCACAGATGTCCAGCTATTCAGAAGCCCCCTGAACCCTGTCCTCTTGGGCCTTTCATGGAAACCTCACTGGATAGGCCTGATTGACAACATCTAGAAATGTGATTGGGGAAAAGGGTATATGATCTAATTCTAAGAGACTGAGTGACGAGACCCAGCAAGGCCTGTCTGTTCAGATTCTTCTTGGCTTCTCCTTGTAGCATTTCTTCCTCCAGGGTATGGGGCAGGGCCCTTTCTGAAATGAGCCTTACGTCCTACAGTCAGACAAGGTCGGTCAGAGAATTTCTTCATGGCCAGCTGCAAGGCAGAAAGGTAGGGGAAAATTCCTACCTTTGGGAGAGAAAAGAGCAGGTGGAATGAGGGCAGGAGAAGGCTTCTGAGGCTGGCTTCTGGGATCTAAAGTGGCCCAACATCGTGACAAGGGGCATTGGTAATTATGAGCCAGGAACCATGGATGAAAACAAATATATATATATATATTCATTCATATCACACATGTGAATGGAGCCATCTTGGACACTTTAGCCCCACCCAGTACCACATGGAGCACAGAACAGCCACCTCACTTCCCCTGGAGCCCTGCCCAGATTGCAGAGTCATGAGCTAATGAGAGGTAGTCATTGTTAAAAGCAAAAGCTTTCTTTTTTTTTTTTGAGATGGACTCTCGCTCTGTCACCCAGACTGGCGTGCAGTGACGTGATCTTGGCTCATTGCAACCTCCGCCTCCCAGGTTCAAGCAATTCTCCTGCCTCAGCCTCCCAAGTAGCTGGGATTATAGGCACCCGCCACCGTGTCTTGCTAACTTTTGTACTTTTAGTAGAGACAGGGTTTCACCATGTTGGCCAGGCTGGTCTTAAACTCCTGACCTCAGGTGATCCGCCCTCCTCAGTCTCCCAAAGTGCTGAGATTACAGGCGTGAGCCACCGCACCTGGCCAAGCCAAAGCCTTTTAAGGTGGCTTGTCATAAAGCAATAGAGAATGGAAGATGCTGGAGCTAGTGCTCTAAGGATTTAGTAAGTCTTTCTCCGTTTCATGGCTCTGCTTTCCCAGGGAGGCTGACTTTGTATGGTGGAAGGATGTCCACTACAGCATCAGGCTTGCATTGTACCAACTTAGCAATGCCCACGGGAAAGGCATAGACTTTCCCAGCAGTTCCAGCAAAACTCTGGGGGTGACTCTGATTGACTCTGATTAACTCATGTGCCTATCCCTGCGCAAGCCACAGTGACTCTGATTGGCCAAGGCTGGATGACCCGCCTCTCTCTGGATCCAAGGATGGGAATGGTCTGCCTTAGGTAAACCATTTGGATTAAAAGTAGGAATAGTGTAGGTCCCAAAAGAAAACCGAGGTACCGTTTTCAGAATTAAAAGGTGGAATGCTGGGCAGGCTGAAACAACAAACACGCACCACAAAATCAAGCATAATCCTACCTCTTTTCACAGGCCTTTCACCATCACTTAAACTTTAAACCATTACAGCTCAAATGACCTGGGCTCTTCCTTGGTGCTTCTAGCATCTGCTGCCTTGTTGTGCTCTTTCCTCAATACTTTGCAAGTTAATTCTTATTTCACACCTTAGGTGTGAACCTTTGTATTCCTTATTGTTCTGACTGCATTTGTTATTTTAACAGTGTTATATTTTCCATTACTTGCTGCAAGGAGAAGCTCTTGGAGGTATCAGAGGCACAGAATTCTTACATTGATAGGAGGAATTTGCACCAGCGCTCTCCCTCTCTCTCTCTCTCCAGGGCTGACAAAACCCTAGCTATTGGCATCGCATCCAAAGGAGGGGATGTGGTCTATTTTCCCCTTGGGTTCTACCACCCAAAAGGAGAGCCAGATGGCGATCAGCACTGCTTGTTTTCTGTCTGTTCTGGGGCGCTTGCTCTTGTGCTATTTAATTTGTATATTTTTAAAAAATAATTTTGTATGAGTGCCCAGCGGAGCGGCTTTTGAACAACTAGCTTATGAAATAAATTTAAATGATCTAAAAAAGAACATCCTTTGTTAATTGAAATTTAAGTGAGCCTAATAGAGTTTTAAATTATCCTTCTCATTGAGAGTCAGCATTCCAGGTTGGAATTCTAAGAAACATCAAGACAGTAATAGAAATGGAAAGTAGATGCCTGTTGGCACTCCCACCCAAAGGCCCAACCCTGGTTTGTCAGGGCTGAGTTTATTCACACGCAAAGTGCCATTATGTTTATTTACTTGAGAAAGTACCCCATCTGGTGATACAAATTCCAGAATTAAGGATATCACCATATCTGTTCTTTTGAGTCTTGTTATCTTTAAATTTTTAAATTATTCTGAAGTATCGTGTGTATGTATGAATGAATGTATATCCATTGTAGCAACAGTCATTTGTTAAAGAGCATTATATATTGGCAGGATGTGGTGGCTCACACCTGTAATCCCAGCACTTTGGTAGGCCGAAGTGGGCAGATCATGAGGTGAAGATATCAGGACCATCCTGGCCAACATGGTGAAACCCCAACTCTCCTAAAAATACAAAAAAATTAGCTGGGCATGGTGGCACGCACCTGTAGTCCCAGCTTCTTGGGAGGCTAAGGCAGGAGAATCACTTGAACCTGAGAAGCAGAGGTTGTAGTGAGACGAGATCTCGCCACTGCACTCCAGCCTAGCGACAGAGCGAGACTCCATCTCGGACAAAAAGCATTATGTATTTATAATTGTGTACCCCTCTTCTACTGAAGCCTTCTTCATCTCCCCACCAGAGATATTATCCTGACATTTTTGTTTATTATGCTCTTGCTTTTCTTAAACTTTACAGGAAGACCAGACATGGTGGCTCACACTTGCAATCCCAGCACTTTGGGAGGCCGAAGTGGGTAGATCACTTGAGGCCAGGAGTTTGAGACCACCCTGGCCAACATGGTGAAAACCCGTCTCTACCAAAAATACAAAAATTAGCCCTGCATGGTGGTACATGTCTGTAATCCAGAAACTCGGGAGGCTGAGGCATGAGAATCACTTTAACTCGGGAGCCAGAGTTTACAGTGAGCTGTGATCATGCCACTGTACTGCAGCCTGGGCAACAGAGTAAGACTCTATCTCAAAAACAAACAAAAAAAACCCAAACAAATGAAAACTTTAAATTTTTTTTTTTTTTTTTGAGACAAGTTCTCACTATATTGCCCAGGCTGCTCTCGAACTCCTGGGCTCCAGTGATCCTCCGTCCTCGGCTTACTAAAGTGCTGGGATTACAGGTGTGAGCTACCACACAGCCCCTACATGAATCTTACTACAAGTAATATTTTGTGGCTTGCTTTTTTTGTTTCTCAGTATTGTTTATGAAATTTGTCCATATTGATTTTTTTAAGCTGGAGTTCAGTCTGTGGCTTATTTTTTCACTTTATTATTTTCATAAGCAGAAGTTTAAATTTTTTAATGTCAAATCTTTGTTGTTTATGCTTTTTGTGAACTACTTTTTTTTTCTTGAGATGATAATAATATTCTTTCATTTCTTCTGACAATTTTAAGTTGTGTTTTTTTCTCCTTTAAGTCTTTAATCTGTTGGGTTTTTTTTTAACTTTAAATTTTTTTAGAGACAGATCTTGCCCTGTTGCCGAGGCTGAATTCCTGGGCTCAAGTGATCCTCTTGCTTTTCAGCCTCTGAACATCTGCAAGCCACCAGGTCCAGCTAACTTTTTTCTTTCTTTTTCTTCTATCTGGTATTGGTTTTTGTTTATGCTGTGAGGTAGTGATCAATTTTTTTTAATCCAAGTGAATAGGTAGATCATGCCACTCCTTTGCTCAAAAATTTCCAGATCTTACCATATTCTTCAAAATTAAAGTTCTTACAATGGACTAAAAGTCCTTACATGATCTGGCCCTCTGGAATCTCTCTGACCTCATCTTCTTCCAGTGAACACTGGCCTCCTTGCTCTTCCTTGAACACTCCCAGAATGTTCAGGGCCCTGGACTTTCTGTTTGTTGGAACTTTTCAGATGTCTATACTTCTGGCTTCCTCACTTCCCAAGTCTCTGCTCAAAGATCACCTTATCAAAAATCTCCCTCCAACACACACACACACACACCTCAACGTTTGGTATTTCTCTTCTCTTCTTTCAAAGAATTTACCTGGAAAATCTCTCTGGGCCTATTACAGTTGTGTGTTGGGGCAGCGGCAGGCGAGTATTTTTAAAGTGTTGATTTAATTTTTTGAATGGCTTACGGACTACATGGGACTTTTAGTTTCTTCTTAAGTTAGTTTTAACCCCGTCTCTACAAAATATTTCTTTAAATTAGCCAGGCATAGTGGTGCACGCCTGTAGTTCCAGTTACTTGGGAATCTGAAGTGAGAGAATCCCTTGAGCCCAAGAATTTGAGGCTGCAGTGAGCTATGATTGTGCCACTGCACCCCAGCCTGGGCAACAGATACCCTACCTCTAAAAAACATTTTTTAAAAAATTTACTTTTTGAATAGTTAATATATGTCTACAATATACACATTCAAGTTTCAAAAGTATACACAATGAAAAAATAGATCTCTCTCCTATCTCTGCCTTCTAGCTACCTGGTTCCCCTCTCTTGGTATCAATTTCTTGTCTATTTCCCTAGTTTCTTGTTTATCCTTCCAGAAATATGTCTTGTATATAGAAGCACATAACACGTATTGTTTTTACATAAATGGTGGAATGCCATATATATTATCCTGTACATTGCTTTTCCACTTAACCCTATATGTTAGATGTGTTTCCAAAGCTATTCATAGAAGGCTGCCTCATTTCTATTCCAGTTAACGAATATTCTATTGGATGATGTGCCATCATTTACTAGTCTCCTTCTGAAGGATGATTAGGCTGTTCTGCCTTTACAGCGGCCTTCTAACCAGTGTGTTTTGCCCATCTTTCATCTTCACCCTGCTGTCAGATACACCTTCTCCCTAGACTTCCATTCTCATGCTATCATTTTCCTATTCAGGAATCTCCAGCAGCTGCCCAGTTCCCACAGAATAAGGCTGAACTTCTTACCCTTGAACGAATATCCTGCGTGGTCTCCGCCTTCTTTTCCGTCATGTCTTCCCGTTCCTGAAGTCACTCCCCAAAACTGATAACCTGAGGTCTTCCCAAATGTGCCTCTGATTTTGGGGGCTCCAAAGTTTTCTTCAGCCTGCTCTACCCTCCCCGGCGAACCCTACGAGGGGCGGAGCAAATCCTTCCCTCCCTCTGGGCTGGTCACATTGGGCTCTAGGTCCTCTCTGCAACAGCTCCACTTCAAATATTTCAGCCCAGTCTCCCACTGTACACCCTACAGAGCCAGACCAGGTGTTCTGAATTTTGTTTGGAGTTACTGATATTCAAATTGTTCACCAATCGGTCCTTCCTCTTCTAGACTCCAAATTCCTCGTGGGCAGAGACTGATCACTGAGAATGGGAAGTACTAAAATTAAAAGATATCCTGACTTTCAAGTAACTTAAAACCTAAAGGTGAGCCAGACATGCAAAATTAAAATACACAACACAGTAGGATCTTACTTTAAGTAATGCTTTAAGCTCTGGGGAATCATGGTGGGGGGAATCTTTTTTTTTTTTTTTTTTTTTTAAATCTCTGGTCTGTAGTCCAGGGTCTGGTACATGGCAGCTGTCCAATAATTGCCTGTTGAATGCATAATAAGATGCATTTAAGGCAAGTGTCAACTTCTTGCAATAAAAGCCTTTTATATACAAAATAAGTCAACAGATAGTGTAGAGTGTGGATGTCGCTCATTCTTGAGGGACAAAGAGGGCTGTTGCGGGAGGGGACGGAACCGAGTTTCAGCCAGGGAGGCAGGCGAACACACCGCTCTCCGCGTTGGGGAGTTGGTGGGGGTCCCGGGGTCCCGGCGGCTGCGGGGCGCGGGGGAGGCGGGGAGAAGACGCGAAAGGGGAGGAGACTCTCGCCTCCTGGCCCGCCTCCCCCGCCCCGCGGCGGCGCAGGGCGGCCGCGCGGGTGTCGGCACCGGTGGCAACAGCTGCGGCAGCCGCGTCGCCCCCTCGCCCCCTCGCCCGCGGCTCCCGGGCTGAGCCCGAGCACGGCCGGCGGCTCGCGGCGCCGCGGCCCCGGAAGACAGGAAAGTTCCCGGCCCGAGCGCGGGGATGCCGGGCAGCGACACTGCGCTCACCGTGGACCGGACCTACTCGGACCCCGGCCGGCACCACCGCTGCAAGAGCCGGGTGAGCGCCGCGGGCTGGGGGCGGCGGGGGCGCGCGGGCCGGGGGCGAGGCGGGTCGGGGCGGCGGCCCCGCGCTAACCCACGCGCCCTCCGCGTTCCCCGCCGGCCTCCGCTGCCGCCTGAGGTCCGTGCCTCTCCGAGCCTCCCAGCTGAAAGGGCTGGGCGGGGGGCGGGCGTCGGAGCCCGGGCTGCGGTTCCGGGACCCAGGGTCCGCCTGCGCCCCCTCAGCGCCCAGGTCCCCGCGCGCGGTGCGGGACGCCCGGTTCCCCGACGGCCCGCGCTCCGCCGCCCTCCCCACCAGGGAGCGCCCGCCGCGCGGCCCCCCGAGGCGAGGGAATCCCGCCACCCGCGGCCGCGCGCCGCCAGGTCTCGGGGGTCTCGCCCGCCCCGGGCGTGACGGCGCCTTCCCCGCCGAATGTCCCGGCGCCCGCCGCGTCTCCCGGCCCTCGGGGCGTGTGGCCGGAGCCCGAGCGCGGTGCGCAGCCGGAGCGCGGGGAGGCGGCGGACGGGCTCTGCCCAAGTGAAGAGTCAGAGTCTTCGCGCTGCCTCTCTTGAGTTTCGAGCCGAGCCGAGCAGGCGCCCTCGCCATTGTTTGCAGTGTAATTTGCTGTTGCTGATTTTGGCTGTGAGCGAAAATAGCTCATTCTGAGCCTGCTGCAGAGACGAGCCCTGTAGGGCTTCAAAATAAAGACAGAGGCCGCAGCCCGAGCGCGGGCCTCTCCTGGGAGAGGAAGCCTCCGCCCTCCCCGGCGAATACCTTTGCCCTCCCGGGCTGTGGAATCGTCGAGGCTGGAAGTGAGGCTCTGTAACCCGTTCTCCTCACGGCTGATTGAAGTGCCATTTTACACAGCACCTCCTCCACGCTGGCGTGTGTTCTGGCAGGAGGCCCCTGGAGTTGTTCTTTGCTCCGCCAACTACTAACTCGCTTGTCGGAGAAGCGGGGATTTGGGTGTCAGCCTCGGTGTAAAGTTCGCGGAGGCAGAGCCGGGCTCAGGTTCTGGCCACCTCCGAGATGGAGAGACCAACTGGATGGAAATAGTAGCAGTAGTGACGGGGTTGTGCCGCGGCCCTTTGTGCAAGATTTGGGTCTTCACTCGTGTTTGGAAGTAGCAGTCGGTAGCCCCACAAGTGAAGCAATGAGTCGCTGGTTTATTTGCCCGCTTTCCCTCTTTCCTAATTTAGCATCTGTTCATCGTTTTGGAAGAATGATTTGAGTTTTTACAGACTGAATGTATCTCGTGGGATAATACCTCCTGCACCCATCGCAACCTCCCAGTTCTCTTATGCTTGCACTTTCTTTAAAAGTTTCATAACAGTTTGCTATGCAAATAACCAGAAACTCCATGTGGAATAAACACTGAAGATCTGTGCTTACCCACAGGTAGACGTTTCTTCTTGGATAAACTGTAACACTAGTTAACAGAACTATGAACAAAAGGAGATCATTTTCGAATGCATTTGTAATTGGGAGGATTCTGTAAAGTTACTGTTGCAGACTTGAAAACATGTGGAAGCTTGGTTTTTCTTGTCACAACTGTGATCATCTTTGTGTAAACAACAAGATTAGTAATCTTGGCGGGATGGATGGCTCATTGTCAATTCATTTAAGTGGTATGGCAAAACTCATGCAACTTTACTGAACTCACTCTTCATAACCTGTAAAATGGTGGCGATGGAGTTTGTGCTTCAGTTGCTTAGGTGGAATGTGGAGAAGCAGGTGTGTAACGCAACTGCAGGCTGTGTTTCTGCCCCATCTGCCGCTGTTCCCTTTGCGCCAATCTTTTCTGTTAAAAGGTCACAATCTTCTGTGAAGGAGAGTTCTTGATTTTAAAATTCTACTGACGGGCCGGGCACGGTGGCTCACGTCTGTAATCCCAGCACTTTGGGAGGCTGAGGCGGGTGGATCACAAGGTGAGGAGTTCAAGACCAACCTGGCCAAGATGGTGAAATCCTGTCTCTACTGAAAATACAAAAAGTAGCTGGGCATGGTGATATGCGCCTGTAATCCCAGCTAATTGGGAGCTTGAGGCAGAGAATTGCTTGAACCCTAGAGGCAGAGGTTGCGATGAGCCGAGATCGCACCACTGCACTCCAGCCTGGGCAACAGAGCGAGATTCTGTCTCAAAAAATAAATTAATTAATTAAAATTCTACTGACGATGTTATACCTGCTGCCTTGTTTTGTTAGCATGGAGATTTTTAAATAAGTTGTGTATTAAAACTGAGTTAGACGTTAGATGTGCTGATTATCCTAAATTAGCATATTGGGCCCATCAGATCTAGTGAAGAGAAGAAATCAGAGAAGAGCTAGAACTTTAGCAGACCATAATCCCAAATTCTACTGCAGTGATGCTGGACTTTTTGAGGTCTCAGTTTAAACTTGTCAGCTATCTGCTTTTAGGTTTTTTACTGTTGAGACAGCGAGGAATAGGCAGAACTAGTGAAATTTTTGTAAACTCCTAAGAACTTTTCTCAAGCAAGGTTGATGTAATTTCAAGTCTATTCTGAGGCTACTAATGAAGGGAAAGCAACAGTCATCCCCTTAAATGACAGAAGCTCCTGGATTGTGGAACTCACTTAGATACAGCTGTAAAGATATGTTTTCCTGACACCCAGAAAGTATGTGATGCAAGTGGAAAACATTAGGTGGTAATTTCTTGACGTCACCATTTCCTTGGGACGAAACTAGTATAGGATTTAAAAAAGAACCCTTTTATGAACTCATTTGGTAAATTAGCTTTCCTAAAAATGCTAATGAGAACTGAGGTTTCATGGGAAGAGTTGATTAATTTTTCTTGGAGTTTCTGCCCAGGAATGGGCTAAGACTCCCTGAGATCAAGTTCTTAGATACTGAATGGTCATTTTTTTAAAATTCAAAATCGATACCTGTTGAGATAACAGGGAAAATACATGGGCTCTCTTGCTGGGCTTATTTCAGCCTTTGAGACTGGAATAATAACAAGGCAATATACTCTTTACACATTGCAGAAATCTATTTTTACAGCCAGGTGGACTAACCTAGATTCCCCCCATCCCACTTTAGTGAAAATGTAGTTAATGAATTCTGTGACTGTTGCTAAGCTGACAAGACAGGATCATTCACGTTTTAAAACATCATCTTTGTAAAACTCAGAAATGGTGCTTGTTAACTTAATGCACATATCTCTCTACTTTAAAAGAAAGAGCATCCATAATTAGACTCCTACTTTTTTTTCATGCCCTAGATAGTTAAAGCCTATCATCTTTTTAAGAATACAGGCTGTCTGCTTTCTATACAGTAACTGGCTTTTATTAATTATGTGTGAATTAGTTTTTCTTTTTGTTGGTTTTCATTTTAAATGTTCTAAAATGCCCTCTCCAGCCACTTGGGTATGGTGGTGAACAGCTGGGGCTCTGGACCTACATGGGTTGTATTCTGACTCTTCGAGCTTCTTAACTGGGTGACCACTGGGGCAGGGTCCTAAATAGCCTTTCTGAGCCTCCAGTTTATTGTCCATAAAAGGGTAATACTCCATTCTTTTCGGAGTGATTGTGTGTCTTAAAGTATTTTTAAAACAAAACAAAACGCAACAAAACGGTGTGTGCACTCAGATATTAGCTATTTAAAAAATTTTTTAAAAAGATTTGTTTTCTCATTGGGTGAAAAAGCTATGTTTGTCTATATGTCAGGTTAATAATTTTTTTCTATTTTGTTGGTGCCACCCCTCATCAGAACTGCTAGTTATCTTGAGTCCCTGCCCTCCTCCATCTCTCTAACCTATTAGCAATACCATTGAACCTTTCTCTGACATTTCTCTGGAATTGATTTCTTCCATATCTCTCAGTCATCCCACAGCCCCCTTAGTCACTTGTGACCTTCACCAACTTCTGTTCCATCCTGCATGCAAGGACCATATTATTTTCCCTACAGAACCACTTGCATTAGGCTAGTCCCCAGAATACAGATCTTGTAGCAGTGCTATTTGCTACCAGCGTGATCTTGGAGCCTGTAAGCCTTGGTTTCCACTTGTACATAAGAGGGGTGTTTTGAGGAATAAATTCAGTAATATCTATAAAATGTTTAATTCCATGCCAGTTGCACAACGAGAAATCAATAGATGGCAGCCACTTTCATTACAGGCTGAGCATCTCCATCCAAAAATCCAAACTCTAAAATGCTCCAAAATCCAAAACTTTTTGAGTGCCCACATGATGCTCAAAGGAAATGCTTACAGGAGCATTTCTGATTTCAGATATTTCTATTTGGAATGCTCAACCAGTAACAATAATACAAATATTCCTAGGTGGGGCACAGTGGCTCACACCTGTAATCTCAGCACTTTGGAAGGTCATGGTGGGTAGATTACTTGAGATCAGGAGTTCCAGACCAGCCTGGCCAACATGGTGAAAAATATAAAATAATTAGCTGGGCATGGTGGCAGGTGTCTGTAATCCCAGCTACTAGAGAGGCTGAGGCAGGTTGCAGTGAGCTGAGTTCGTGCCATTGCACTCCAGCCTGGGCAACAGAGCGAGACTATCTCCGAAACAAAACAAATTCCAAAATCTAAAATCTGAAACACTTCTGGTTCCAAGCATTTTGAATGAGGGATACTAAACCTGTACTGTATGAAAGAAAGGTTTGTGAGCTTGGAAATGGACAGGCTGCTAATTGTTTGAGAAGTATAGACTTTTCTAGCATGGCTAGCATTTTGTACCTCCTTGCATCATGTTTCTCATCACATTGACTGTTTATATGTTTATTGCTTACATGTATTTATAAGGTATAAATTGGCACTTTGAGAGCAAGATGCTTCATTTATTCAAAAAATACTTACTGAGCACCTTCTGTGTGCACTGCTAATTCAGGCATTAGGAATATAATGATAAATGAAACAGTCTGGTCTCTCTGGAAGCTTAATATCTGGTGGGTGAATCTCATGTATAGTTGTGACTTCAGACAATATCCCTCTCTTGTACAGGAGGAAATGATGATAATACATGCAGACATCTCTAATATCTGAAGTAAAACTTGTGTCGAGCACGAGTGCCACCTGTAGTATATCTTCAAGTGTTCTGTGGTTTGGAAATCCATCTACAATTACATGATGAGTAATGACCAAAGGCAGTGAAGAAGAGATTGCTGTAGCCCTTCTCGCAGTGGAGCTGGTTGGGCAGTGATGTAATAAGTTCATGATTACATGCTTACTCCCTGGGCAGGAAATAGGGGAATAGAAACAGACCTCTGTCCTAGAGGACACTGACCCAGGGAAGTGGTAAGCTGAGTGGTACACGGATATCACTTTAAATCAATGATTTGTTTTATTCTAAAGAGCTTGTTAAAGAGACTGAATAAAGGTGAGTGTCTCCAGCCAGGTTTTTCTTACATTTAGGATGAGCAAAGTGATGCGGTGTGTGTTTTTCGAGCTGTGCTTTGCTGCAGGCTCACAAGTTCTCCCTTTAGAAAAGAATGATTTGCCAGTCACCACCAGCACACCCTCCTGTCACATCCGCTGTAGAGAGCACCAAGACAGCTGCTACCAAGTGGGATTGCAAGATGTGTTTGTGCTTCAGACCCTCTGCCTGAATTTCCAGGGCTGCTGCTAAGGTCAGAAATCAACCTAGTCCTACTTGGAAAATGCCCACAGCTTGACTTAGAAGAGTCTGCAGCTTTCAGCCCTGCTGTTTCTTAATTGTGTTTTCATGTTTTCAGTGAAAGGGAGAGGGGTGGCAAGAGAAAAGGAAGAGAACCATGAATCACTGTACTGTGAATCAGAATGAGGACTCTTCATTCCTTCGAAAGGGAACATCAGGATATATGATTTGTACATAAGCCAACTGCTTCCATTGACTTGGGAAGAGTGCTGTCTGAAAGAAGCCATAGTATATTTGTGGATTATTCCTCTTTAAGGAGGCAAAAAGAACGTAAGTGGAAAGATGAATGCAGTCACAATAATTGGTAAAGTGTACTGAGTGCTTACTCTACCCAGGCAATAGCAAGCACTTCATATACACTATCTCCTTGATCTTCCGCAATATCCCACTTTTCCATTTTACGGATGAGGAGGCTGAGGCCCAGACAGATTAGTCATTTGTCTAAGATCTTGTGGCTCTTAGGGAACTATGGTAGAGCTAGGGTTTGAACCTGTATCTGTCTGAACTCCAGAGCTTGATTCCTAACCACTTCCCTGTCTGCCTCCGTGGTGAACACTGGAGAGCAGTCCAGTCTTTTTTTTTTTTTTGAGATGGAGTTTTACTGTTGTTGCTTAGGCTGGAGTGCAATGGCACAATCTCAGCTCACCACAACCTCCATCTCCCAGGTTCAAGCGATTCTCCTGCCTCAACCTCCTGAGTAGCTGGGATTACAGGCATGCGCCACCACACCTGGCTAATTTTTTTGTATTTTTAGTAGAGACAGGGTTTCTCCATGTTAGTCAAGCTGGTCTTGAACTCCCGACCTCAGGTGATCTGCCCTCCTCGGCCTCCCAAAGTGCTGGGGATTACAGGCGTGTGAGCCACCGTGCCTGGCCCAGTGTTTCTAAACTAGTTAGGTGCCTGGAGATGGATGTGTACAGCTTCTGCTGGGCACCTGCCCTAGTTGTGTGCTCTAATTCTTATGACACACACATTGCCAGTCTTTGGCATGTAGTCATATATTCCCAGTAAACACGCAAACAAATGATACAGATTGATAGTTCATGAATCTTTACTAATGCCTAGGATATGAGAATTTTGCTGGTAGTTTGAAGTCTTAAAGGCTGTTGAATAAGCTCATGATGTAGGATCAGTAAAGAACCATGTTTTCATCTGGTATTTGGTCTCCGGAGAATGAACTGTGGAAGAGCATGATGAAGGTGGCTCTTCCGTGTGACCATCGAGTTCATAACATGCCCACAAACATGTGTCTCCTCAGTAGATCCTCATGACTAGCCTACGGGTTCACACCTTCTACTGAGCCATGTAATCAGTCAGTCACCTACCTGGTGATCTTTCTGTGCAGTCCCTTGTAAACCATGCCTTCTCGTGTCCCCTGCAGTACATCACACTTTGGAGGAGTGCACTGGAGTGGTTAAGGGTGCCAGTCCTGGAGTCATCTGCCTCCGTTGACTTTCTAAAGTGTACCGTGTGGCATGCTACCAAAGTTAGGTTTTTACAAAGGTTGACACAGTACTTCCCTTGGAGGACTGCCGTGAGAATTCAATGATGTAGTATGTATGTAGAAAGCACTGTGGAGTGCCAACACCTGCTAAATGCTCAGCTAATGTTCAGATGGGAGAGGAATAACAACAGTATGTAACAGTGGTGCATGGCTGTCTGGCCATTGCAGGAGCTGCAGTTGAGCAGAGACTGTGGTGTGATGTCCGCCACTTTGTGTTTTCTCCAGAGACTAGATCTTTTCAAGGATTGCTTCCTAAATGCATCCCATTTAGTGCCAGTCCCCTGAGGAAGCCACATTTTAAATGGCTGATTGTAAACCTGTATCTCCCTCAGGTCTTAAAGGCACTGGAGGAGACTGTGCCAACTAAAAACATTACAAAGGGCAGTTTAAAGCAACTAGAACACATAACCCGGTGTCCACACCAGAACTCCCTGTGGAACCCTGGCTTGACTGGATTAAAGGTATAAAGGCAGAGGGTTGGAAAGTTAGACTCAGGGTTTTCCCATGGTACACTTGGAAGGGGATTGAGACATTAACTCCAGACCATTCCATTTGCAGAAGGAGAAAAGTGACACCAGCCAGACTGTAACCAGTAAAATTATGTAATTAATACAGACTCATTGGGACTAACCATTATGCCATCTTCTGTATTAAAAAAGGGATTGCTTTAAATATTTTTAAAATACCAAATGCATTGCTAAGTTATATGGGTAGAATTGAGAATTTAAAATTATTTTCTGTAGATAATGAACAAATTTATTATTTATTTATTTATTCTTTTTAAGAAAAAGAAAAGGAGAAAGAAAAAAAGAAACAGCAAAAGAAAGAAAAAAAAGAATGAAAGAGAGAAAGAAAGAGGACGAGGAAGAGGGAGAGAGATTGGGATTCTTGTTTTATTGCCCAGGCTAGAATGCAGTCTAAAAATGGGTATTAAAAACCTCTTTTATGCCAATAATTGTGCTTAACAATGGAGACAGGAAGGAATAGGGGATGAAAATAACAAATAAGCAGACAACCAATATTTTATTTAAACCTGTGAAATGCTATGCATTGCTGAACAGTGATTTACTTCTAATTATGTGGTCACTTTTAAAATAGGTATAATGTGATACTGAGAAAAATGTATGTTTTGTGGATTTGGGGAGGAGAGTTCTGTAAATATTTGTTAAGTCTAGTTGTTCCAGGTCTGAGTTCAAGTCCTGGATATCCTTGTTAATTTTCTATCTCGTTGATCTGTCTAATATTGACGGTGTAATGT
>PVKP010004823.1:0-35918 GCA_004027715.1 Plecturocebus donacophilus | reverse complement strand
ATATATATTTAGGATCGTTAGCTCTTCTTGTTGCATTGATCCTTTCACCACCGTGTAATGTCCCTCTTTGTTTCTTATGGTCTTTGTTGTTTTAATGTCTGTTTTATCAGAGACGAAAATTGCAGCTTCTGGTAATCCTAGCTGGCTGTTTTGCGCATTAGTTGATGTAGATTCTTCATTATGGTGATGCTCTTTACCTTTTGGTATGTTTTTGGAATGGCTGATACTGGTTGTTCCCGTCCATGTGTAGTGCTTCTTTCAGAAGCTCTTGTAAAGCAGGCCTGGTGGTGATGTAATCTCTGAGTACTTGTTTGTTCGCAAAAAATTGTATTTTTCCTTCACTTATGAAGCCTAGTTTGGCCGGATATGAAATTCTAGGTTGAAAGTTCTTTTCTTTAAGGATGTTGAATGTTGGCCCCCACTCTCTTCTGGCTTGTAGGGTTTCTGCTGAGAGATCTGCTGTGAGTCTGATGGGCTTCCCTTTGTGGGTAACCCAACCCTTCTCTCTGGCTGCCCTTATCATTTTCTCCTTCATTTCAACCCTGGTGAATCTGACGATTATGTGCCTTGGGGTTGCTCTTCTTGAGGAATATCTTTGTGGTGTTCTCTGTATTTCCTGGACTTGAATATTGGCCCACCTTGCTAGGTTGGGGAAGTTTTCCTGGATAATATCCTGAAGAGTATTTTCCAGCTTTGATTCATTCTCTTTGTCACATTCAGGTACACCTATCAAACGTAAATTAGGTCTTTTCACATAGTTGGAGACTTTGTTCATTCCTTTTTACTTTTTTTTCTGTCATCTTGCCTTCTCGTTTTATTTCGTTGAGTTGATCTTCGACTTCTGATATCCTTTCTTCTGCTTGGTCAATTCGGCTGTTGAAACTTGTGCATGCTTCACGAAGTTCTCGTGTTGTGTTTTTCAGCTCCATCAATTCACTTATATTCTTCTCTAAGTTGTCCATTCTCGTTAGCATTTTGTTAAATCTTCTTTCAAGGTTCTTGGTTTCTTTGCATTGGGTTAGAACATGTTCTTTTAGCTCACAGAAGTTTCTTATTATTCACCTTCTGAAGCCTGATTCTGTGAGTTCATCACACTCATCCTCCGTCAAGCCTTGTTCTCTTGCTGATGGGGAGCTGCGATCCCCTGTAGGAGGAGAGGCATTCTGATTTCGGGTGTTCTCAGCCTTTTTGCACTGGTTTCTTCCCATTTTTGTGGATTTATTCACCTGTCGTCTTTGTAATTGCCGACTTTCAGATTGGGTCTCTGAGTGAACGTCCGGCTTGTTGGTGATGAAGTTTTATCTGTTTCTTAGTTTTCCTTCGGGGGGCACCCCTTCCCCACAGAGCTGGGCCTTCCCGGGTTCAGCTGTGCTTGCTCTCAGTCCTCAGCGCTTCCAATTGCTGTTCTCCTTGTGGGGATGGGACCAGCGGAACCCGACTAAAAGTTAGGCACCCAGTCCCGTATACTCCGCACCGAGAAGCGCCGCGCCGGCCAAAAGAGTCACGCTGGCAACCTGTGTGGCTCCTTCGCCGGGAATCTCCCAGTTTGTGGCATCAGAAATTCGTCTGCAATTGTGACATCCACTCAGTCTCTGCACTTTCACTGGGAGCTACAGTCCTGAGCTGCTGCTGTGCGGCCATCTTGGATCTCTCTCCCACAAATTTATTTTTTTGTGAATTTTCTAGGTTACAAAAAGTGAATTTGAATGACTTAGTGTTAGACCATTATTCTTCTGAATTTATTTACAGGTTTTTGGGAGGCAGGCACTGGGGCAGAGAGAGGTGACAATTTATGTATCAAACTACTTAGCTGCACTGGATTGTTGCTACTTAAAACAATTTGTTTCAGTGGTCCCTCTTAGTGTCTTCATTTTTTCCTTGTGAAGTTTTACAAAATGAAGAGTTCATCCATGTCCTGACCTTCCACTTGTTGGGGTAGGATACTGGGGGGAAAAGTATGCTAGATGCATAGGCTGTGGAGCTCATCACATGTGCATTTGACTTAGAATTCAACCTGAGTCTGCCCTGGCCTCTGAAGCTCTCTGTTCTGTGAGTCTCTCCTTAAGAGTCTCTTCTAGCACCAAGTGTTTTCAGAATATACAATTTTCATACAATCCAACACAACCCTTAAACCCAAGCCTAAAACTTCACCTAGTCCTTGATCAAAGAAACAATTATCTGCTTGAGCACTAGAGGGACTCCACGTGAGACTCGAGTCCCATGGCCCATGGAAAGACAGCATGTCTGCTACAATCCTCATTGAAGCATTCCCCTAAGAAAAGCCCATGTACTATTGCCTTACACACTGACTTAAGAGGCCAGCCCGGGAGTAAAATGTGGCTTTTACTATATCCTATGAGACATTTCCACCTACATGTTGTTCCACAGGCACCTCAAAGACTGTATGTTGAATTCATTCTTTCAACCCCCCTTCTATTCCTGGTTAATATACCTTTCCCATACAGCCAGTCAGCAAACCAGAGGCCTGAGTTGCTCCCTCAGTCTCCAGTCCTACTCAGGTACCCAGTAGTTTACTCCTTCGTTTTTTGTTTTTTTTTTTTTTGAGACAGGGTCTGGCTCTGTTGCCCAGGCTGGAGTGCAATCTTCGCCCACTGTAACCTCTGCCTTCCGGGTTCAAGCAATTCTCCTGCCTCAGCCTCCCTAGTAGCTCAGACTACAGGTGTACACCACCACGCCCAGCTAATTTTTGTATTTTTAGTAGAGACAGTATTTCACCATGTTGGCCAGGCTGGTCTCAAACTCTTGACCTCAGGTGATCCGCCTGCCTTGGCCTCCCAAAGTGCTGGGATTACAGGCATGAGCCACCGCACCCTTCCCCAGTGGTTTACTACTACTATGTTTTTTTCTTTTTTTGAGATGGAGTCTCACTTTGTCACCCAGACTGTAGTGCAGTAGCACAATCTCGGCTCACTGCAACCTCTGCCTCCCAGGTTTAAGCGATTCTCTACCTCAGCCTTCCGAGTAGCTGAGATTACAGGGGCCTGCCTAATTTTTTGTATTTTTAGTAGAGATGGGGTTTTTCCATCTTGGCTAGGCTGGTCTTGAACTCTTGACCTCATGATGTACTGGCCTCAGACTCTCAAGTGCTATTGGCTTATAGGAGGGAGCCAGTGCGCCCAGCCCCAGTGGTTTACTTCTTAAATGTTGATCACCTTTTCTTTGTTGCCTCCAACAGCACCCAACTTACCTCTGGATCTGAGCAACAGAGTGAAGCATCAGGAAATGGACTCGGGGGTGAAATTTGAATGTCAGCTCTTTCACTTAGCGGCTGTGTGAGCGGCCATTAGAAGCGGTGGTGGGAAACCCATTACAGCATTTGTTGTTCTAACTTTGAGTCATTCCTGGTCTACCACAGTTTCCCAAACTCCAGTCATGCCCACATCTATGACACACAGCCTTGTACCACCTGCACTGCTACTTGCTTGATATTTCTAAGTCAGTTCACTCCTTAAAACTTAAATTTATTTTCAGAGTATCAGTGTCACTATTCCTGCTACATATTTTCTAAGTTTGAGGCCTCCCAGCACCAAATTAAGAAGTAGATTAGCACTGGGTGTGGTGGCTCACACCTGCATTCCCAGCACTGTGGGAGGCCACGTAGATGGGTTGCTTAGGCCCAGGAGCCTGAGCAATGTGGCCAAACCCCATCTCTACAAAAAATACAAACATTAGCTGGGCATGGTGACGCATACTTGTGGTCTCAGCTACTACTCAGGAGGCTGAGATGGGAGGATCACCTGAGCCCTGGGAGGTCGAGGCTGCAGTGAGCCTTGATTGCATCAGTGCACTCCAACCTGGGTGACAGTGAGACCCTGTCTCAACAAAAGTAGATTGGCAAGTGTTGGAGCAATGTTAGAAAAATTTTAGCACCAGAGACTTTTCCTGGACTGAATCAACTGAATTAGATTGAAAACTGAAAAGGAAATAATTTGCTCACTGTGATTCTGTGTTATTTAATGCTTTTGTCTTATGCCACCTAAAATAATTCAGAATCATCTAGGAAAATGCTGGTCTTAATGTATCATCTCCTTTCGTTCCTTCATGAAATACTTATCTTTAGACCCATGGCCTAGAAGATGCTTAGAAACGTTTTTCCCACTCATGGGTTGTGAAAATTTGAGTTAGTGAGTGTTTTTCTTTTTATTTTGACCAACAGGAATGCAGATCCAAATTTCAGCTGAACTGAGTGAGATTTTTTTAGCCTGCCTCTTTTTCTTGTCTTTTCTTACCTCTTGATTTTGGCTTCCTTTTCTAATTTATGTTTTTTCTAGCCCGGTTTCAAAGTTAGTTTGTGTGTGTGTGTGTGTGTGTGCGTGCACGTGTACCTATATGTGTTTCGTGTGTGTGTGTGTGTGTGTATGTATGTTTACCTATATGTGTTTCCTGTAATCTATCTTAAATCCTTTGTGTGGCAAATGAGGTATTCATCAGTTTATTTACTTATTTATTTATGAGATGGAGTCTCTCTGTCACCCAGGCCGGAGTGCAGTGGTGTGATTTTTGGCTCACTGCAGCCTCCACCTCCTGGGTTCAAGCGATTCTCCTGCCTCACCTTCCCCAGTAGCTGGGATTACAGGTGCCTACCACCATGCCCGGCTAATTTTTTTGCATTTTTAGTAGAGATGGGATTTCGCCATGTTGGCCAAGCTGGTCTTGAACTCCTGGCCTCAAGTGATCCGCCCACCTCAGCCTCCCAAAATGCTGGGATTATGGGAGTGAGCCATTGCATCTGGCCTCATCAATTGATTTAGTTCAGTATAAACAATTGTTACTGGCAGGTACAGAAGCCCACTTTGGTAAGTTGAAGGCAGTCTCATCTAGGTGGAAATACTTGAAGGAGCTTGGAAATGGGCTGAGCTTGCTTCTCTCTGTATTATTTCCTTGTTAGTCTTCTGACTACCTGGGAGAAATTGAGGTAATGGACGACCATAGGCTGAAGAGTGGAACGTCCAGAAAGTATAACTTCTTTGAGAATTTCAGGCAAGGACAGATCGTGGGTGGAGAAGAAATTTGAGCTCTGTGGTTTTCTGAAGTAAAGTTGAACCTAATTAAGATGTGTATGTAGGCTTGTTGTAATGGAAGGAAATTGAATGGTGCCTTGAGCTGCAGCCTTGCACAGAAATTTTAATATAAGCACTTGTCCAAAAATAAAGAATGCCTTTAGTGAAAGTTGTGCTTCAGCACCTAAATATATTTACTCCAGTGTGTCCAACTCTGTGTTGGGGCCAAAAGTCCCTTTTCTCTGTCTTTGTCAAGATGTTGTGATCATCCAGAAAGCCTGAACTTGGCTTCAGATAGTCAGCAGGGTACTATTTTAATCTCACTAATTGGAACAGGTGGCCTCTATTTGCAGCTGAATCACTGGTTGGCATAGATTTAATTTATCTGACAATGTGAGGCCCATTCAGTAAGAGCTGTTCAGGCTCAACGTATTGGCATCGGGCAACATGCCTGAAAGCTTCGTTAGAAAGCCTGGAAGACAGGAAAGAAGATGGAAGAAATGTGGTGAAGAGTGTGCTGCTTCCATTCCATCCTAAACGCGGAGTGCAGAATGGATGGAGGGATATGGTCAAGGGATGCATGTGAAGATGCTTGAGAGGGGTGCTTATAAATATTTCTCCAGAGGAGGAAGAGGTGGCAAGTGTCTTCTTGGAGTCCACCCCATAAGATGGCATTTTGTCTTTTACATTGCATTTTGTCTTTTAGATTGCATTTTGTCTTTTACCTCTAGATCCTCTTCTAAGTTCACCTGGTTAGTTTAGGTTCGCCTAGACACTCTCCCTTTTGATTAATTAAAGTCAACTGATTAGGAGCCTTAATTATGTCTGCAAAATTCCTTTATTTTTCCATATAACATAATAGAGCCATAGGAGTGAAATTCCATCGTGTTCACCAGTCTTGCTTGTGGGAGGGTACCATCTTGGGAGTCATATTAGAATTCTGCCTGTCACACTGAATTATATGTTGTGTGTGTGCTGAGCATAGAGCTGGTGTATAGCAAGCACTGAATAAATACTAACCATAGTTTTCCATGAAAAGATTTAAATTTTTTCTGGTGTATAGGTTTGTATCATTCTTAGAAAGGCCTTTGTACTTTGAGATTTTCAAAAAGCCCACATGCCCATGTTCTCCTACTATACTTTATGATTTTTATTTTTGTATATTTGAATCTTTGAGTTAGAATTATTCAGTTTTTTTTTTTTCAGATGTCTGTACAGTTATCCCAGGGCAATGTTTTGCATTGTTACCTGTCTTTAAAAATATACTGTTGTCTGTATGTATCAAGTTTTGCTTTTATAAATGTCTGCTTTTTTCGTGAGTTTCAAATCTGTTGAACTCAGAAGGTTGTAATTTTGCCACATTTATCCTGGATTGATAGCCATCTTCCTCTTCCCTTCCCACCCTCTCCTCCAGGGATTTGAAAAGAACATTTTGAGGCCAGGTGCAGTGGCTCTCGCCTGTAATCTCAGCACTTTGGGAGGCCGAGGTGGGTGGATCACTTGAAGTCAGGAGTTCGAGACCAGCCTGACCAACATGATGAAAGCAGTCTGGGGCTAACAAATACAAAAAATTAGCCAGGCGTGGTGGTATGCACCTATAATCCCAGCTACCGGGGAGGCTGAGGCAGGGGAATTGCTTGAGCCTGGGAGGTGGAGGTTGCAGTGAGCTGAGATTGTCCCACTGCACTCCAGGCTTGACAAGAGAGCCAGACTCCATCTCAAAAAAAAAAAAGGACAGAACTCCAGTATTATTTACAGTAAGGAAAAACCAAAAGGCAGAGAGGAAAAGATAGTGAAGATTTTGTGTGTGTGTTTTAAAATTTTACTCCCAGTTCCCTTTTGAACTGTTACCTCTCATCAAGTTCAACTTAGTGTTATAAAATCCTGCCCTTCTACAGTTTGCAAAAAACTGTTACAGTACAAAGGATGTGCATTGTTGCTTCCCAAACTACTGTTGACCCTTAAGTAATTTGTGACGCACTATCCCAGCTAGGGAGATGGAAGAGCAGAAACCCAGCCTAACTTTGTGTTTTGCAGGGCACAAGACTACTGCTTTGTTAGCCCCAGATCGCTTTCAATCCTGCACGTTCACCCTACTTAATAAACATATTTAACAATCTTGTGCTGGGATTTGTAGTGGGAAATTTAAGTTGATTTGTCACTTACATTATGATAGTGAATCTAACAACATTTCAGATTTGTAGGTAATGATCTGTTTCCTTATTTGGCTTAATTTTTCTTGTGTGTTACCCCTGTGCCTTCCTAAGTATCACTAGATGCTTAGGGGATGTTACATGCACTTGTGTTAATTATTGAACAGTCCACCTGCCTTGTATCTGTGTGTCTGACACAGAAGTAGGTTAAAACTTGGCTGTGCCCAGAAACTAACACTTAATATTTTATAACCTAATTCAAGAGCCCATTAGGGGTGGCATAAATATGCCTATTACATGTGCTTTCATTTGGGAAAGGCACCATGCTTGTAAAAGCCTCCTGACCTAAGCAAATTATCAAGTAATGTTTGTTGCATAAAGCCAGCCAAAGCTTACTTCATGTGCTAGGCACTTTAGAGGTATTCACAGAATTGTTGTCTGTTAGGTGTGTGGGCACCAAAATTAAAGTGAGTCTCTTTCATTTAGGTGGCTTATTTATGCCCTACCCAGGGAGCGGTGGGGACTCTTATTTATGCAAAATCAGCATCTGTTTCTACAACCTAGAAATGCTTTATTGTGTGAGTGGGTGGGAGCATATTAAATTTAACTATTGAGGCCGGGCACGGTGGCTCACGCCTGTAATCCCAGCATTTTGGGAGGCCGAGGAGGGTGGATCACCTGAGGTCAGGAGTTTGAGACCAGCCTTACCAACATGATGAAATCCTGTCTCTACTAAAAATATAAAAATTAGCCAGACGTGGTGGTGCATGCCTATAATCCCAGCTACTCAGAGGCTGAGGCAGGAGAATTGCTTGAACCTGGGAGTCAGGTTGTAGTGAGCCGAGATCGCACCAGTGCACTCCGGCCTGGGTGACAGAGTAAGACTCCATCTCAAAAAAAAAAAAAAAAAAAAAAAAGAAAAGAAATTTAATGAGAAATTTGACTGGCACTCTGGCTGTGTAAAATGATCTAATAGCAAGTAGGTTTTTGAAGTACTCAGGGCTCAAATGAAGCTCTTATTTTTAAAGAAAGACTTGAAATAAGAGGTCTTGAGACTTGTTGCTGTTTAAAGACAGTTTTGCAAAGTGAGTTTACCATTCCAACAGACTTTTTTTTTTTTTTTTAAACTTTTGGGGTTTTTTCTTTTGCCAAATGGGAAATGGATGAAATAGTCTTGCATTCTTGTGGCTTTATTTAAATTAAATGTTGATCCATCCCAACCCTCATTTTTAAAATAATTTGTTGCTATTTGGGGTAATTAGAATGGTAACATATAGATAAATAAGAATAATACATGTATTGAAAAACAAAGAATGCCAAATCTGAATATAAAAATTATGTTAATGTTTCTTGATACTTTGGATACTTTAGAAATCACCATTACTTTGTTAGTAAAATAACTGCTTCTTAGTTTATTTACACAACAACCTAAAATAAGCATGGGTATTTTTCTAGGGCAGCAAGCTTATTAACTTCTCAGTGGATTTTAATTTTCCTAAGTTTATGATTGCTGTGGTTGTGAATTTAATTTAAGGTTGAAGTTAATGTGGAAGTAAATGCAGTGACATCACATTCCAAAATTATAAGGTAATGAAATGGCCCATCAGAAACAGCAGCTGTTTCACAAAGAGGGGCAAATGTTTGGTGCCCGGGGAAAACCATAATCATTAACCACATGGCACTGGGATTAAATAGTAAGCAGACAAGTTCAATTAATAAGTGTGTCAAACATGGAAAAAATTTTAAAAATACAATACGTGTATATCTACCTCCTAGATTTAATAGATGTTGGCATTTTGCCATTTTTGCATCAAATTTCTGTTACTTATTTTTAAGAATAAATGGTCCTGGCTGGGTGTGGTGGCTCACACCTGTAATCTCAGCAGTTTGGGAGGCCAAGGCAAGCGGATCACCTGAGGTCGGGAGTTCGAGACCAGCCTGACTAACATGGAGAAAGCCCTGTCTCTACTAAAAATAACAAAAAATTAGGCTGCAGTGCGATGGCACGATCTTGGCTCACTGCATCCTCCACCTTTCAGGTTCAAGTGATTCTTCTGCCTCAGCCTCCAAGTAACTGGGATTACAGGTATGCACCACCACACCCAGCGAATTTTGTATTTTTAGTAGAGATGGGGTTTTACCATGTTGGCTAGGCTGGTCTTGAACTCCTGACCTCAAGTGATCCACCTGCCTGGGCTTCCCAAAGTGCTGAGATTACAGGCATGAGCCACCGCTCATGGCCTTGTAATAACGGTTTTTCAATGCGGTATTTTTATAGTTTATCCTACTTCATTTTCATATTTTACTACTGTATGTTATTTTGGTCTATGAATTAAACTAGAGTGTGTTTACAGCCATTCTTCTAATGGTGAACAGGTACGTTGATTCTGGTACAGTCTCTATACTTGTGGGAGAGTTTCTTAAGGGGGAATACCAGGAAGTGACATTTCTGGGGCAAAGGAAAATGAATATCTTCAACTTTGCCATCCATTCTTAAAGAACTTTCTCGAGTACTATAATCACTACTGTAAGAACTTACAGTAGTGACTTTTTTAAGGCCACATTTTAATATCTATAATAGAAAATTTTTATAATGCTGGTAGATTGCCTATGTGGGTGTTGAATAGTGTTTGTGTATAGTTTTGTATTTTAATTTTGCCTGAAAGCAAATAGAGAGTTATTCTGAATTTGCTATTAGGCAGTTTTTGTACCTAGTCAAGAATTTTACATCTCTATTCTTGTTAATGCCTAATAAAGCAAATATGTCAATATTTATTGAGATACAATTTACATACAGTAAAATTTCCTGCTTTAAGTGCACAGTCCTATGAATTATGAAGAACACATACGGTCTTATAAACCCTATCCAATTAAGATATAGAATATTTCTGTCACCCCTGAAAGTTCTCTTTTGCTTCTTTCTAATCAGCCCTTTCTCTGCCTAGCACCTGGCAGTCACTGATCTCATTTCTGTCCTTATAATTTTGCTTTTTCATAATGCAGTATAAATGGAATCATACAATATGCAGCCTTTTTAAGTGTGGCTTCTTTCATTTAGCATAATGCTTTTGTGATTTCATGTTGTTGCATATAACAGGAATTCATTCCTTTTTATTGATGAGTAGTGTCAATATGCTTTTAAGAGTAATGCATCTATGAACAGAGATGAAGAAGGCTGAAATCTCACACCTCATCTGTTTTTCTGAACTTACCTGTTTTTCTGATGTTACTACTGCGGCATTATGTAGCGGCATTACTAGAAGAATGGAATGTCAATTTCCATAGTTAGAAAGTAGGTTAGTTTGTAATCCTGTTACTTTTTAAATGTTATTTTGTTACTTTGGAATATAAAAGGTTATACATTAAACATTACTGTGTATACCACATGAGATTAGGGCCAGTGTTGTCTTAGCCCAGTGTGATCAGTTGCTAGGGCTGCTTTAACAAGGTATCCCAAACTGGGTGGCTTAAACAATACATTTATTTTCATGCCGTCTGGAGGCTGGAAGTCTGAGATCAAGGTGTTGGCAGAGTTGGTTTCTTCTGAGAACCAGGAGGGAAAGAGCTGTTCCAGGCCTCCCTCCTGGGATTGTGGGTGGCCGTCTTTCTCCTGTCTTTTTCCCTCTATGTGTCTGTGTCCGGATTTTCTCTTCTCATAAGGACACCAGTCAAATGGTATTAGGGGCCACTCTAATGATTTCATTTGCGCCTGATTACTTCTTTAAAGTCCCTATCTTGAAATACAGTTACATTGTAAGGTACTGGGGGTTAGGATTTCAATATGAATTTTTAGGAGTACACAAGCCAGCCCGTATCCCCTACCTAGGCTTTGTGGATTTGATGTGCATTTATGCATACGTGGATATGTCTAGGGAGAGTTTCCATAGCTTTCTTTGGAATGATTCTCAATTGTGGCAGACAACCCTTTAAAAAGATGAAGAATTGGTCTGAAGTGAGCTCTTGTTTCAGAAGTAAAACCATCAATGTCATAAAAATATATTTATTGATATGTCAAGTGGTTATGCTTTTACGTTGATTGAAAACATTTACGTCGGGCATGGTCACTCACCTTGGGAGGCCAAAGCAGGCAGATCACTTGAGGTCAGGAGTTCAAGACCAGCCTGGCCAATATGGTGAAACCCTGTCTCTACTAAAAATACAAAAATTAGCTGGGCGTGGTGGTAGGCACCTGTAATCCTAGCTACTCAGGAGGCTGAAGCACGAGGATCGCTTGAACCTGGGAGACAGGTTGCAGTGAGCCAGTATGGTACACTCCAGCCTGGGTGACAGAGCAAGACTCTGCATCAAAAACAAAAGAACAACAAAACGTTTATAAGATATACACAGAAAATACCATTTTTGTTTAAAAAGTGCCATCAGCACTGTGACAAAGGCTTCACCTGGGTTAAAACAGCTCTCATGCAGTACCAAGAAAGAGATACAGCTATCCTATTAGGGAAGAAGAACTGAGGCTCAAACAGGGATTAGGGGACTTGTCCAGGATCATTCCACTAAGTGAAAAGGCTAGAACCTGAACCCAGGTAGCTCCGCATTCTAGAGCCTGTGCCCCGAACCAGTAGACAGAACTGCCCAGACATCTGCAAGAATGACCACATAAAAACCCAAATGTAGCCACGAGCTACCTCCAGGTGGTGGGATGATGGGGGGTTTATTTTCCTCTTCTGGATTTTCTGTATCTTCACATCTTTTTTTTTTTTTTTCTTGAGACAGTCTTACTCTGTCACCCAGGCTGGAGTGCAGTGACGTGATCTTGCCTCACTGCAACCTCCCCTGCCCGAGTTCCAGTAACTCTCATGCCTCGGCCTCCCGAGTAGCGGGGACTACAGGCGCACGCCATCACGCCCAGCTAATTTTTGTATTTTTTGTAGAGACAGGGTTTCGCCATGTTGGCCAGGCTGGTCTCGGAATCCTGACCTCAAGTGATTTGCCCGCCTGAGCCTCCCAAAATGTTGGCATTACAGGCATGAGCCACCGTGCCTGGCCTGTATCTTCGTATCTTTTGTGAAACAGGCATGTTTTGCAATTAAATGTGAAATGGGTATATGTAATTTTATTTAAAATAACTTTAAACAGAGTGATAACAGTCGCATAGCATGGTCTCCATTTGAACTGTATTCTAAATTCGAATGATCAGCTTTTGTCCTGAGAAGAAGATAAATCACATCCATGCTATCATTTTCTAAGTAACACTTAATTTTGCTCCAGGTCTGGGGAAGGGTTGTTGGTCAAGACTTGTGACTGCAGGGACGGAAGCTAATGGCAGAACTGTGCTGTAGGTGCCCCGAGCTCGTACCTCAGAGCTTTGATCTAGAATTCTCCCTGGCTTTCTTCTCAGGCAGGGCCAATGAGAAGCAGGCTAGGCCCAATCTTGAGGTCCCAGTAGAAAATGTAAGGGGAGGCTGCTTTACCCCAGAGCACCCTCCATCGACCTTGGGTGCTTCACGGTGTGCCCAGCAGTGTGCCAGGCCCTGAGATCAGTCAGATGTGGGCACCGCCATCGAGGAGCTCAGACTGGGGAGGACAGCCCTGCAGACAGATAATGACAGTACAGAGTGGCGGGGACTGTTCCCCACAGGGCCCTGGCTTCTCACAGGCCCCTCCAGGAAGAACTCCCCAGGAGTCCACCCCGAGGGACTGTAGACCAGAGGACTGGATGTTGGCTCTTACGCCTTCCTGGCCCACCCTCCCCTCCTCCTTGCCCCCTCCTGCAGGGATATCCCTTGTGGTTTGTAGGACATTATTGGGAGAGGACAGATGGTCTCAATTTTCAAGGCTTTGGGTCACCTCTGATTAGCCTTTGATATGTATGTTGTATATGTGTGTATATATTTATATCCTTGTGCCAAGGAAATACTAAATCATGGGCGTCGTAGCTAGGTTCTTTGCTTTGACTCAGATGGGAGAAGGATGCTGCAGAAGAGGGAGGAACAGGGATGTTCATTGTCATGGCAACCAGCAGGTTTTTATAGTGGAACACTGCCTTTGTAACCCAAATCCATCACCTTCTTTCTAACTACAGAAAATAGAATGACGCAAACTCAAGAAATTATAGTACCATCTCTCAGTGAGATTTTATTTGCTTTTTGGAAGCAATCTTGCAGTGATTTTAGTCCCTTCGTAGAATTTCAGAACAGAAAGTCACCCTTTAAGTGCCCTAGGATTTTACTAAAGTCAGGCGCTTATGGCTTTCTCGTTATGATTATTTGTCATCCCTATTCGCCCACCGCAAGTCTAACCCATAAGGGACTTGGCATGAGGGTGAGTTTAGAGCTGGCGGACATTGTACCTTCTGCAGCACGGGCTCCCCTTTGGGAAATGTCCAGCTCTCTGTTGCACTGTTTCTGGTCTTTGACCTCATGCAGCCTTGTTGTACTTGTTTCCTCACCATCCAACAGATACTGAGATGCTTAGAATAGCTCACTACTGCCAGTCATTCTGTAGGCAAGGTCAGAGTTCACCCTTTGCTGCCTGAGGCCTCTTGGAGAATTGAACCCGTGTGGCTTTCATTTGGTAGTTCTGGTGAGGCTTCACAGATGGGGCATACAAGAAGGTCAGTGTAAGAAAAGAGCCCTTTGTGGATAAGTGGAGCTTCATCAGGGAACACAGAGGTGCCCGCAAGTGCCCAGGAAGATTTTTGTTGATGAGTACTTTGGGCAGAGAAGACAGAAAGGTCGGCTGCTCTTTGCCTCCCCTAATGTCCTGGCCCAAGAAGTCCCCTTCACCCAGGACCACATCTTAAATAGCATTGAGGTTGGTGGTGCCTATGTCTCCACAACACGTGGCACGGAAAAGGAGTCACTCGGGCAGCTTTCATGGCACTGAATTTAAGAACAAGCTCCTTTTCGCTCCTTGGGTTGGATAATTGTCTGTTCATTGCCCACCCTTCCACCAAGTCAGGAGCAGGCTATGTGGCACGTCAGGCCAGAGTCCATTCATGAGCGGCACAGATGTGGATTGTACATAAAATGATTGGGCTTTCAGCCCAATTCAATACATTCATTCAGTTAATGTATATTGAGCTCCTGCTATATCCTAGGTATTTCAGGAAACAAAACAAAAACCCCTGTCCTTGTGGAACATGTATTCTTGGAGGGCAAGGCAGACAAGCCAGACCTATACATAAAATATATAGTATGTTAAATGTGGATAAGTGCAATGCTGAGAAATAGACAAGAGGGCTGGGGAGGCCCAAGGTGGAGGTAGAAAGAAGCAGTTGGTTTTTTGTTTTTGTTTTTGTTTGTTTGTTTGTTTGTTTGAGTTGGAATTCTGCTCTTGTCGCCCAGGCTGGAGTGTAGTGGCGCAGTCTCAGCTCACTGCAGCCTCCACCTCCCAGGTTCAAGCGATTCCCCTGCCTTAGCCTCCCAAGTAGCTGGGATTACAGGTGCCTGCCACCACACCTGGGTAATTTTTGTATTTTTGGTAGAGACAGGGTTTCACCATGTTGTCCAGGCTGGTCTCGAATTCCTGACCTCAGGTGATCCGTCCGCCTCAGCCTCCCAAAGCGCTGGGATTACAGGTGTGAGCCACCGCACCCAGCAAGAGAACCTGTTTTAAATAGGAGACTCAAAGAAAGCTCTTGTCAGGGGAAATGTTGAAATACTTGAGGATGTAAGCTGTGCAGCCATCTAAGGGAAAAGCATTCCAGGGCAGGAAACAGCATGCATGACTCCCTGATACAGCAGTGTTCGAGGCACAGCAAGGAGACTGTGGCTGGGGCAGTGTGAGCAGGGAGTTGAGTCCTGTGACATGGGTCTGAGAGGCAGTGGGGAGGCCAGTTCCTGAACCAGTAGAGGTCTTGCAAGGATCTCCTGGGCTGTTGGATTGAAAAGAGATTGTAGGTGGGCATGGGCTGGTGCAGGGAGACCTGTGGGAGTGATGAGAGTGGCTTGGACTAAAATGTTAGCCGTGGAGGTGATGAGAAGCAGTCAGGTATTCTAAATGCAGGCTGTAGTAAAGCCCTCCCCTAGTGTGCTGACAGCCATGCATGATGAAGTGAGGAAACAGCATGGTGCCAGGGCTGTGGGGGCAACGGGCCTGGTTTTAAAATCCTGGCTCATACAAGCTGTATGAAATAGCCAATTTGCTCAACCCATTTGAGCTTCAGTTTTCGTAAGTGTGGCTGGGCATGGTGGTTCACATCTGTAATACCAGCACTTTGGAAGGCTGGGTGGACAGATCACTTGAGGTCAAGAATTCAAGACCAGCCTGGCCAACACGGTGAAACCCTGTCTTTACTAAAAACACAAAAATTAGCCGGGTGTGGTGGTGCATGCCTTTAGTCTCAGCTACTTGGGAGGCTGAGCCAGGAAAATCACCTGAACCCAGGAGGTTGAAGTTACAGTGAGCTGAGATCATGCCACTGTACTCCAGCTTAGGTGACAGAATGAGAAGACCAAAAAAAAAAAAAAAAATTAAGTGTAATTGTTTGCCTGTAAGGATATGGAAGACTTACGTAAGATAATGTAAATACAGGGTCATTCCTGAGTCCCAGGTCTTACCTGGCTTGGGTGCTCTTCTTCCCAACCTGTGCCCAGGTCTGCTGTGAGCCTGGCATCCTTGTAACTCGTGACTCACTTGTCCCTTTCTACCCAGAGGTAGGCAGAGATTGCAGAATAAATGGGTAGATAGAGAAATGGAAGCATGAAAGGAAAGAAATAATGTATTAATAATTTCATGTATTGATATTGGTGTAATAGTTGAGTTCACTATTTCAACAGAAAGCAGGACTTTTTTCTCCCCTGAAGTTCAGTGTTTAAGTACTTCAAAGGATTCATTAAGGCTTTGGCTACATTATTTAGGGAAGACATTCATTCTTATTTCTGTATTTGAAAATTTATCTTCTCTCTCCTTTTTGCTTGTGAAAAGTGTTTGTTCAAAGGCAATAATTGGTGTTTTTACTTAGTAGTTGTTTAAGAATAAAGATTTTGTTAGCAGATAAGATATGGTTTGGCTCTGTGTCCCCACCCAAATCTCATCTCAAATTATAATCCCCATGTGTTTAGGGAAGGAAGTGACTGGATTATGGGGGCGATCTCCCGCCTGCTGTTCTCATGCTAGTGAGTGAATTCTCACGAGATCTGATGGTTTTATAAATGGTAGTTTTTCCTGCGCTCACACATGTGCTGTCTCGCCTGCCTCCATGTAAAGCATGCCTGCTTCCCCTTCTGCTGTAATTGTAAGTTTCCTGAGGCCTCCCCAGCCATGCAGAACTGTGAGTCAGTTACACCCCTTTCCTTTATAAATTACCCAGTCTCGGGTAGTATCTTTATAGCATTGTGAGAACAGATCAATACAGCAGATTTTATCAATGTTCTCAGGAAATTTTTACCTCAACATTTTATTACAAAAATCTCACATGCATACAAAGTACAAAGGTAATAATTTAAATAAATGTTAACTGAAGTTCTGGTGCTCTAGATCGCTCCCCACATGTCAGTACAGTAGTGACCAATGCAGGGTGGGTTTTCTGTGGAGTTTTGAACGCTTCTGTTACCTCCTGGGTGAAGAAAAGGCTGAAGCCTTGCATAACTTTTCTCCATTAGAAAAAATGTGTAACAACCCCTCCGTTCACTGTGAGACTGTTTGCCCTTCCTCTGGAACTGCCATATTATTTATTTATTTGTTTTTCCGAGATGGAGTCTTGCTCTGTTGCCCAGGCTAGAGTGCAGTGGCATGATTTGCTCTCACTGCAACCTCTGTCTCCCAGGTTCAAGTGATTCTCCTGCCTCAGCCTCCTGAGTAGCTGGGACTACAGGCACACACCACCATGCCCGGCTAACTTCTGTATTTTTAGTAGAGATGGGATTTCACCATGTTGGCCAGGCTGGTCTAGAACTCCTGACCTCAGGTTCAGGTGATCTGCCTGCCTTGGCCTCCCAAAGTTCTGGAATTACAGGCATGAGCCACAACCCATTTACTCTTAAGGTCAGTGTTACTGGTTGACCTGTGTTCCCCACCAAAAGGTATGTTGAAGTCCTAACCCCCAGTGCCTCACAATGTGACGTTATTTGGAAATACAGTCTTTACAGAGGTAATCAAACCTCTGGAAAATTTAATCTCAAGTGAAAATGAGGCTAGTGAAGTGGACCCTAATCCAAAAAGATTGCATCGAAATTCCCTCTTCTATAAGGACACCAGAGACAGACATTTGCAGAGGGAAGATGATGTGAAGATAGGGTTGTCAGGATGATTGGCGCCAGGCCTGACAAGCCAACGAGTGCCTGAGGCTACCCAAAGTTGAGATAGGTGTGGAACAGTTACTTCTCCAGTGTCCTCAGAGGGAGCTTGGCTTTGCCAACACCTTGATCTCAGCCTTCTGGCTGTCAGAATTGTCAGACAATAAATTTCTATGGTTTTACACCATGCACGTTGTGGTATTTTGTTACAGCAACACTAGGAAGCTGTTGACACAGTCCCCAAAGGTGTTTCCTTACCCAAAACTAAAGCAGCACTAATCCCTGGCCCCAGCAAGCGTAGAAATAGAAGAGGTCCTGAAGTCCCAGGATGGTACTGTTAGCAGATGATTATCTCTGTGGTCCAATGAATGCAGTTATATTAATATTCTTTCCCATCTCAATAAATGCAGCATTTTAAATTATTTGTAGCAAACTTACAAAGCCCTAGGAATATGTCTGTGGATTCAGTTTGAAAAACACAGATCTAGAAATAGGAGAGCCTCACAGACTTCAGATCTGAGTTCAAATCCTGTCTCTGCCACTTTGCAGTTGCAGGCACCTTGCTTAACTTTTCCGAGCCTGTTTCTGCACCTGTAGATTGGGGAATGATGCCTGCCTCCCCTGTGGATTGTTTTGAGAATTAAAGATAATGAAACCAGCCTAGCTTTGTTCCGTGCACACATGGCAGGTATTCAGAAATTGGTTGGGGCACAAAGGCTGGGGCTGAGAGGGAGGAACCAGACTGGGGAACTAACTGACTCGGTTGGAGGCTGGGGATGGGTCCTGGCCTGGCAGACAGAGGAGGTCTGACTCTCCAGTTTATACTTACCTGAGAGGTTTTCACCCAAATGGTTTTTTCCTTCAGATATAAAGTCACAGATTCCTTTGCACAAGAGGGAAAACAGCATTTGGTTCATGCATGAGCCTGGTTTTCTAACCAATGCATGAAGACCCTGAGCGACAAAGTGTCTGGTCGAAGGTTAGGTGGTCCTATCAGTTAGGCTATTTGTTGTTTATTAGGACAACAAAACACCAAAAAATTGTGTTGGTTTAAAAAAAAAAAGCCTTATTGAGATAATTTACATATCATACAATTTACCATTTAACTTGTACAATTTAATGATTTTTTAGTATAGTCACAAAGTTGTGCAATCATCACCGCAATTTTCAAACATTTTTGTCAGCCCAGAAAGATACCCAGTAGCAGTTACTCTTCATTTCCCCCTCTACTAAAAGGTTCATGCATGTTGTAGCATGAATCAGTACTTCTTTTTATGGCTGAACAGTATTCGTTTTTTTTCTTTCTTTTTTTTTATTTTTAAGACAGAATCTCACTCTGTAGCCCAAGCTGGAGTGCAGTGGTGTGATCTCAGCCCACTGCAACCTCTGCCTCCCAGACTCAAGCAATTCTTATGCCTCAGCCTCCTGAGTAGCTGGGGCTACAGACATGTGCCACCATGCCTGGCTAATTTTTTTTGTGTATTTTAGTGGAGGTGGGTTTTCACCATGTTGCCCAGGGTGGTCTCAAATTTCTGAGCTCAGGCAGTCCGCCCACCTCAGCCTCCAAAAATGCTGGGATTATAGGCATGAGCCACAGTGCCCAGCCATGGCTGAATAATATTTCATTGTATGGATATATGACATTTGGTGGGCATTTAGGTTGTTTTCACTTTTTGGCTATAAAGAATAATGTTGCTACGAACACTTCTGTAAAAGTTTTTGTGTGGGTGTATGTTTTTATTTCTCTTGGGTACGTACCTAGAAGTAGCATTGCCAGGTCATATGGTAATTCTGTGTTTAATCTTTGGAGGAACTGCCAGCGTGTTTTCCAAAGTGGTTGCACCACTTTCTATTCCCACTACCAGTGTATGAGGGTTTGATTTTTCCACATCGTCACCAGCACTTGTTATTATCTTTTCATTATAGCCATCCTAGTGAGTATAAAGTGGTATTTTATTACAGTTTTAGTTGATTTTTAAAATTTCTTTTAATGAAAGCATTTGTTGTCATCTTTGTACATGAAATAGGTAAGTTTTCTTTAGCTGAGAGGCTGGTGTAATTAATAATATAACTTCTAAATTATAATAACTGGCATTCCTTGTCACATTCCTTTTTACTAGACATTTCTTGAAGCTGGTTGTCCAAAACCAGGTTGGAGAAACTGTTGCGGGTTTGCATGGCTTGACTTTTACTTTGCAGATGATATTGCACATGAAAAGGCCACCCAGAGCTTCCTGATCCTCCCCACTATGAGGTCCAGGGTTGGAAGGCCCTGGCCAGTGGCCAACCTCTGGAAAGGTGTAACGGGTACCTAGCCCTTTGTTTTCTTAGACAGTAACCAGGACATTTATTCATGATTCCCCCAAGGGGTAGCTCCTGTTAAATAGGTGTCGTAGTTGTTGTAAATGGGTGTAGCCGGAACTGGCCTCTGTGCCGGTAAAGATGGACACCGTGCCCTCTTTACAGCCAAGCTTTACAGGCTGAATTTGCTCCTAAAAAACAAGAAACCTGACAAAATGTACAGCACCTGTGAGACCAGAAATAAGTGTTGGTTGAATGAAGGAATAGCTTGAGTCTTGGGAGCCAGGCAGCATTCTAGCCTGCTAGCTTGAACAAGCTGCTTAAGTACTTAAGCTCTCTGAGCCTCGGTCCCTCATCTGCAAAACAGAGGTGGCATTGCCTCGGTTGCAGGGTTCTCACGTGATGACGTAAAAGTGCCCAGCTCATGGTAGGCATTCAACAAATGTTAATTCTCTTTCCTTAAGTAACCTGCTAAGTTCACTCTGCTTAGTCTCAGATTTTTTTTTTTTCCTGCAGATTTAGTCCAGGTCCAGAACACAGGATTGATTGTATTGTTTAGAATATCTTTTCTTTTCAGAGAAATAATGAGCTCTTGTCAATGTTAAGTATTGATGGAAATGAATATTGCAATTTGGCAGCTGCTGATTGACACGTTTGCTAAACAGCTACTCAAATTTCAGAAAGTTTGCCTAGAAGAAGAAAATAAGTAAGATATCCCAAGAACATTTTTAACTTCTTTGCCAGGTATTTATTTATAAAGTCATTTTCTTTGGAAGGTTCCAGCTGAAAAATTTTTATACAACATGAGCTAGCTTTGGCTGAAGAGTTCAGGTCAGCCTGCATAAAAAATTAAACTTTAGTAGATACAAAAGTGTTGAGGCTTTTTTGGACCCTCTTTGCCTTATAATTTTTTTTTTTTTTTTGAAGGAGCTGATCTTTTGGTCACTGGGTCTTTTTTTGTATCTGCAGGGAAGTCATAGTAACAGGCTTCGTGTCTGATTGGGTTCCATGGCAACAAAGGGTTGTGACTTTATTAAAGGAGAGTTGAGCATGCCTAGAGAGATAAAAATCAGTCTGGAAAACGTCTGACCAGATGAGTATGTTTTTTGGACCACGTGTGCTCTGGACTAGAAAGATTTCCTGAGTCGACATCAGTCTCCATTACAAATTTGAATCTCAGTGGGTTATCATTAAGGTCATAGGGATAAGTGCTTATTTAAAAAAATAAAACCCATCTGCCTCTTTACTTTTATTCACTCATTCTTCCTTTTTTAATATCTTGGTTTATTTTTAAAACTTAAAGCAGTGATGGTAAGTACCTAACAAGAAAGGATTCTGATTTTTCAAGGTAGAAAAGAAATGTAACACTTTCTTTGTGGAACTGATTACAGCTGTATGTTGTGAGACCGTGTGGGAGGGCCAATTAGAGGCAATTATAACTCGATTGAACTCTCCCTGAATTAAAGCTTGCTGGATGCTTTCCAAGCTGGGGGGTTTTGTTTCCCATCCATGTTTCTCTTTGAAGAGTTTGGAGATCCTGGTTTTAGGCCATGGATGTGGAGTACTCCTCTCTCCCAACAGAAAGGAGCAGGCTGTTGCCATAACCACGTGTGTGATAAGTAGAGGTCTTTTGCTGAAGGTATAATATTTGACCAAGAAATGATGTGATCCAAGAACTCTGAATCGTTCTGTGTTCCCACTTCACCTGGTTGTAACTTTGTGGGACTGGATTTACTTTTCTATGAAATGTACACTTGTAATATTTCTCCTCCTACTGATACTGAAAGTGAAAGAACTCCGAGGGCAGGTTAATGTTGGATACTTTACTATGTCAGTCCTCCTTTAAACCAGTGGCGTTCTGACATGCCCTAGGTTCAGGCTTTATTAATCACCTGGGGTCTCCTCGTGGTGAATCAGAAACTACACAGATACTGGGGCTTTCATGATTACGCATAACAGCAAGCAGTATTGGTCTAAGAGGGAAGAATTAGCTCAACAGGTTTCACAGCTCCCAGCTATCGTTAATCAGCTATAAGTCCTTGGTGAAATCACTTAAACTTCTTGGACCTTGATTTCCTTATCTTAAAACGAGTTTGACCTAAATTGGTATTTCCTAACTTTCCTGTTTAGATGAATAACCTGGGGCACTGCAGAACCTCCAGTAGAAATTTCCAATTCTCTGCTCTGGGGTGTGGCAAAGATCGCTGGGGCCCCATTCACTCTTAAGTTCAGTGTTCGGGAAATACTGGTCTAGCTCAATAGTTTGAAACTATTTGGACATAAGAATAGGATGGAGATGGGACGTTGAGAGGAGGCTGTCAGATGCATATTCCAGGTTCTGTCTCTGAGATTGCCTGAAGCCACAGCTTGAGAAACACCAGCCCCAAAGACCGCTCTTCCACATGCTGGTCCTCACTTCCTCAAAGGAGCCAGAAGAGCTGTGTCAATGAGAGAGCCTGGTGGGTTTGCTTACCCGCAGTGTTAACTCTAAGCCCTATATCAGTGTTTGAGAAGGTTAATCATTTTAAAATTTTGGAGTACTGCAATAGTGAACAGGTTTGTTCGTAGAATTCTTTATGCTGTGTTTCCTTCAGATAAGAGTGTTTCTTAAGCATGGTTACTTTTGGTGTGCACAAGGCAATGCCAGCCACATCCAAGTTACCCATGGAGTTTGTTAAAAAATATATGGAAGATTTAATATGTCCTATGTAAGACCTGAGCATCAGTCTTTTTCTTTAAGACCTGAAGGATTTTAGGTTCTTTTTTAAGGCTTAGGGCAAAACCTTAAAAATTGATCCTACCCCAATTTCCTGAGTGAAATCGACTTTAAGTGTAAACACGCATGTTTAGCACAAGGGGGATGGTTTAAACTGAACCACTTAGATTGTAGAAGAGTCAGTAACACATAGAGCAAGTGCCTTAGAGAGAAATACCCTGATCTTCTGAGAATATTTAATGATTAAACCATTAACTGCTGAAACAGACCCATTTTAATGCCTGTCTGGTCTGTACTGTTTCTATTTGTGCCTAGTCTTTCCTGTTTAGCAAAGATTAAGTGATATTGTTAAATGAAGTGTTTATTAGTGCTAAATGATAAAGGTTCACTTTTTTCCTATTAGCTAGCTTAAGAAGTGCGAGTTCATTTGGAAAAAAAAAATCCATAGGCCTGGCGCGGTGGCTTATGCCTGTAATCTCAGCACTTTGGGAGGCCGAGGCCGGTGGATCACCTGACATCAGGAGTTCAAGACCAGTCTGGCCAACATGGTAAAACCCCATCTCTACTAAAAAAAAAAAAAAAATTAGCCGAGGGTGGTGGTGGGCACCTGTAATCCCAGCTACTGAGGCAGGAGAATCACTTGAACCTGGGAGGCAAAGGTTGCAGTCAGCCAAGATTGAGCCATAGCACTCCAGCCTGGGCAACAGAGCTAGACTCTATCGCAAAAAAAGAAAAAAAATTCCACAGTACTAAAGGGCTTAAGGCAAAATTAAAGTCTCTCTTTCCAGCTTCTTGTCCTTTTCCCCAGAGATAGCAATGATAATAATGTTATGTTTCTTTATGTGACTTTACAGAAATAGTCTTGACACAAAATATACATAGCCATGATTTATTTAACCAGTCCCCTATTGATACACAGTTTAAGTTCCAGGATGATTTTTTTCATGTTGGTTTTGCTTTGTCATTCTGTATCAAAAACTTGTGTACACTTTTCTCTATAACCCGATTTGGATAAATTTCTAAAAGCAAAACTGTTAGGTCAAAGGGCATGTGTCTTTTAAATGAGAATAGAGACAAACACATTGTTCTCCCAAAGGTTGCACCAATTTGCAGGATAAATCTTTTATTTTCAGAAGGATTCCGGGGCTCAGCTGAGTCTGGTGCAGCAGGCAGCTCTCCATATTTACTTAACCACAGGAGACTCAGGGGCCTCTGCCTGGAGGAATGACATGAGATGTGAGAAAGATAAGAATTTAAATGGTATTTAAAAAGTATTCAGAAAGAGAAAAGGGTAGGGACTGGTTTAGTCATGAATCCTGAATTTACAAGGGGAATGCTTTGGGTCATCGGAGGTTGCAGATCCTGATCTGGGTTTTGAAGAAAGTAAGACAGCCCTGGAGCATGAGGTAATAGTGAGAAAATCCTGCCCTAGGTCAGGCAAGCCATTTCCTGGATGTGACCTGCTCCTGTAGGAGAAGCATGGTAATAGCACTGAGATGCTGTTCCTTTTAAACACCACCTCCAATGTGAGTCACGGTGGTGGAGTCAGACGTATGTATGTGTGTGTGATGCGTATGTCAAAGTCATGTGTAAAGGGAAAGGATTACGTCTCAGTAGTCTCTCCCTGAGACTGCACCTCTCATCAGTGTCTGAGGAATAACTCCAGTAGACCAGGGGCTGGGTGCCATGGGGATGTTGCCTTCTCAGTGGCAGATTCCATCTAATCTGGCCATCTGTCTGCTTTCATTTTCCCTCCTATTGGCAGTGGGATAGGAGAGCATCTTATAGACCCACAAACAAGTTGAGTCTATTCACGTCTGGGATGTTCAAGTCTATTCAAGGCAGAGAAGAACTGGAAGGTATCTTGGGTCTGTATGTCAGTGGGGTGTCAAAATCTTAGAGGTTGGCTAAGAAGGATGGGGATGTGAATCATGTGTTTAATGGGAGCCACCCAGAATCCAGAAACATCATAGAGAAGCAAGAACCTCAGGTTAGGACTACAGATGTGCGGGAGGGGGATTTGTTCTTCCTCGGCCCTTAGGGACCAAAGTGTCCTCTCAAACTGGTCATGCTTGAGGCATGTCACCTGTGCCCAATTTGAAGACAGCCAGGAATAAGAGTAGTCCTGAACACCATTAGCTCTAAATGGAATCATTATCTACATTTAATCAAAATAATTAAATGAGCCAAATAGAGAGCTTTGAGGCAGTTGCCAGATCATTTTGTATTAGAAACTTGGGCAGGTTTTTATAAAAGATATTTGTGACTGAGACACAGAACGTGAGGTAGATGTACTGAACTGGGCCCTGGGTGAATGGATGGGAATATACGAAACTACCAGGGAAGAATGGGAGGGAAGAAGTGATTCTGAATGTATTTTAGGAGCTAAGCTGGAGATGAAACAAAGTATCCAGTGACCAAGATATTTTCAGACTAGGAAGGCAGCCATAAAAATAGGTAAAGACAAGTTGGAGCCGAAATGTACAGGCAAAACCTGAAGAAAAATGAACAAGCTTAGCTATTTGGAATTGAATTATGTATGCCTTTTTGGTCAGTCTGGTTTTAAAAATCTTATTGTAGTTTTAAAATATTCATTTTAAGAGTTAAAAATAGAATTAGCAAAATGACCTAGCAAAGAAAGTCTATACTTCTCATATACAGAGTGTACTATTGACTTAATATTTGGTTGAAGGCAAGATCCATTTGCTGTAATTTATTATTTAACATGACTTAAGACCTTTACTTGAACAGAGCCAGAGGATAGAGGCTATGCAATATTAACTTTGGTAGACACTCTTCCTCTTAAATATTACAGTATAGTGTTCACAGAGTAGGCTTTGACTAGCCTTTGTTAGGCTGACAAAATTCTCCCTCTTTCCCAAATCCCACTGCCCTTTTCTCTCCATCCCACCCCTCAACACAGAGTTAAATCAACACCACTTAAGCCACATGGCAATTTTGAGATCTTTGCATTTGTTATTTAATGTCAAAGGCAGGAAACCCCTGGTCCCCTAGAACAGTCTGGCCTTAGTTTTTCATATGACTTGTGGCAATTCAAATATTTGAGAATCTGTGCCTACAAATATGGTCAAAAGGGATTTAAAGATGAGTGACAGCAAGAAAACTGGTAATCTGCTGCAAAGGTTAAGTACTCAATTATAATACAAAGCAGTATATGATCACAAAAGGGCAAGCAGAAAATATTAAATCCCTTCTGTTTGCCATGACATCATGTCCTTTTCCGATTTCGTTAAATGCCAAAAGGAATTTCCTTAGGTGAGACTAGAGTCCCAAAAAGGTGAATTTACTTGCCCCAGTACGTATAGCTGCTAAGAGGCACAGCTGGGGTTTGATCAGGTCTGGTCGTCTATGCTTGTCTCCTCAGAGAGGTGTCTAAGGCCCTGTCATCGATGGATGCCACTGCTGTTTCTTCTGTCCCTTTCTCTGTGTTCATCAGGACATCTGTGTTTAAAGGTCCCATGGGAACTTCAGCTTCATCATGTCTGCGGCTGAAAACTCTTGCCTATCTTGTGAATAATCTTAGCTACCAGAAAGAACGAAACAGAAGCAGGGCTTTCCTTGACTCGCCCCTACACCCCCACATCCAGCTGATGTTCAAGTTGTCTCATTCCACCTCCTTCATAGGCCTCTCTCTACCACCCTGCATCCAGCCTTCACCAGGTCTTCCCATAGATTGCCCCAGCAGGCTTCAGTTGACTCCACAGAAGGGCATTTTCCATCTTGCTTTCTCAGAAGGACTTGTCTAAAACAGAGATCTGATCATCCTAATTCTCTATGTGTCTGCCAAGGGACCTGCAGGATGTACCCCTGATACCTCACATGATTTAAGTGGGATCCTAGGGTCTGACCCATCTGCCATCCTAGTCTTATCCTGCACCGAGTCCTCCAAATCCTTACCTCTCTGTAACTGATTCACCTTCTGATGAGCCTTTCTTTCTGCTTTCCACTGACTTTGTCCCCTCCGCCTTTCCTCTTCTGCCCCCCTTAGTAGCCCCTCCCAAATGCTCGATTAGTACCAAGTACTCTCCTGGCACTTATCAGTGGCTGTCATTGTTTCTCTCCCCCGGGCCACTAAGCCGGGAGGGGGCTATGCCCCTTTGCCTCCCCAGCATGCCTCGCCGCGCCTGACACACAGAGGCACCCAGCAAGTGTCTTCTCACGAATGAATCAACAGAGGGAGAGCCTCCTGACTGCTCACTGTCTTTAAGCCACTTCCCTGCCCTTGGCGCTGGCTGGCCCCTTTGCTCTGCCTTCATCACGGTGGTGTTTCCTGTGCCCAGTCCATGGCTGGCATTTGCTCAGCCTAACAAGGTTTGTTGAGCTGAGCCCATTTCCTTGTTGGTAAAGAGAGTACCAGACCCAATGTCTGTGCTCTTGCAGTCCCAGAGTCAGGGTGATTGCAGGCACCCTGGTCGTCGACCTCCCTGCGAAGATAGAGAATGTGGATTTCTTCTGCTGGCAGCACAAAGAGCCCATTTGTACAGCAGGGTGTTGAATACAGTGCATTATTACTGACATTTGTATCGGGTACAGTGCAGGGCGTGGAGTTTCTCTGAGACAAACACAGGAATACTCAGAGATAATGTGAGCAGTATCTCCAAAGTCCAGGCTGAGTCATACGGTAGGTGCTGTTTGGAATATCTAGCCCGCCTGCCTTGCAGATTCAAATGCCTCTGGCAGGAAGGTGAGCTGGCTGCCGATCCTGCTCTGCTCCCTGGTTTGCTGTGTGGCCTTTGGTAAGTCTCTTCACGGCTCTTCCGTTTCAGCCAGAGTGTGTAAATATGTATTGTGGAGCTTAGTGGTCATTAATATCCTGAGAGATGCTGGAAAGAAATACGATTTGTCTTTGTGCTCTTAATAGTTATCTTTGTGCTTGCCCAAATCCCTCCCCAATTTCTCAGTGGGTTTCTAGGTATTTAAACTGCCTAAACGCCTAATGAACCACCAGTCTCCTTCTTGTTATGTCTTTTTAAAAATGTCAGTCCAGTGTGAGTGATTTAACAGATGGACAAATATCTGGGTTGGATTGTGCCGGCTACTGGCTGGAGGAGAGCCAGGTCTCCTCCCACATCCTGGGAGTTCGAAAGTAACCCTGGGTCTAACCAGGCTCTGAGTTGGAATCTAACTTTGTACTTTCACATCTGGTCTTTCAACAAATGGGTATCTTTGAGTTGTCCTGCCTTGCCTGGAAACTTGAAACTCTGTGAAACTGACTTTGTGTGACGCTGCCCTGCCCACCTTGGGGAAGAAGGGTGTGGTGGCTGCCTTGAGCTGTGGGCCGGGAGAGGAAGCAGCTGTGGAGGGAAATGGAGAGTGCGTCTGAACCGGGGCTCCTCAGACCATGCTTAGACACCCCAGAGTGTGGGATTCTTTCCCCGCAGGGTGGTGAAGGCCCAGGTTTGTGTGATCTCCGCCTGTGGGAGCTGTTGATCTCATGGGGAATCTGTATTCACTTGTGGCTCTTTGTCATAGAAGACTTCTGTATATTGACACAAAATACAATCTTTCTTTCCTTCTGTGAACATTAAAATATTTGCACACGTTTATTCACGTTTCCCCCCCCACAATCAGTTCTGTAGCAAAGCTTTGCCTGTTGTTGATAGCGATCCCCAGTCTTCAGAAACCAAAACCCCTGGGGGCGGGGGAAAGTTGGAGGAGTTTGCTGCTCGCCCTTGGATCATTTGCATCTTGGAGGTTACATTTCTGTTGTATAAAATACAACAATTAGCCGAGTGTGGTGGCAGCACCTGTAATCCCAGCTACTCGGGAGGCTGAGATAGGAGAATTGCTTGCACCCGGGAGGCAGAGGTTGCAGTGAGCCAAGATCGTGGCATTGTACTCCAGCCTGGACGACAGAGTAAGACTCTGTCTCCGAAAAAAAAAAAAAAATCAAAGGGGCCAGTTGTTCCAACAACAAATCACAGCCTCGTAACGCTGTGAGCACAACAGCTGACAGAGCTTGACGCACACAGTTGCAGTTGGAATAAAAGGGAAAATTCTCCCCAAACTGTAAGAGCACTGCTTGTAAAAACAGTTACAGCTGCTTTCTGTGCCAGGCTGTTCAAAAAGATGTGGGAACAGTGCTCGTCCTGGCTGGCAGGCCATTCTGGAGAAACCCTGACAATGCTGGGGCCTCTCTGCTCTCCTTCCCACCTGTTCCTTTCCAGTCAGCTTATGGAGAGTGGGTTGTTTTTCTTCCAGGGGATGACCTGTGGCTTTGGGGAAATTACAGGGCTTTCTCCTGACTACATGCTTCGCATTCCTGTGTGTAACCAGTGAGGATAATGATCCAGGAAGATCATTGCAGTGGTGACCTGAGGGCCTTTGAGACCAGGTCATGTTTTAAGTAGGGTCTCAAATTTAGATTTTAACATTATTACCCAAAGAGTTAAGTATAGAGCCAGAGATAAAGCAATAGGATTGAAAGAAGTCATTCATTCTACAAATTAAGCAAACACACACACCCGCTCTCACACATTTTGTTTATTTTACTGTACAATTTACTCCATAGTTTTTATTTTAAAATGTTGGTAAACTAGTATTACACAAAGAAGGTATTCCATTAAAAAAATAATAACATGAAACACCCCTGTGTGTCATACCCAGAGTAAGGAGTTGAACTTGACCCTGTGGCCTTCTTCCCTGACTGAGCATCCCTATATCACAAGCCCTCCCACCGCCAAGAGATTATCACTGCCCTAAGGTTTATGTTAACTATTCTCAAGATTTTTCTCTTGTACCACATGTGTGTTCATACCTAAACAACAGTTTGCCTGCATTTGGCCTTTATAAAGTAGAAGTCATACAGGATATATTCTTTGACTTGCTTGTTTTAAGATTTAGTCATTTTATTCTTTTTGAAATGGGATCTTGCTCTGTCACCCAGGCTGGAGTGCAGTGACACAATATTGTCTCACTGCAGCCTCGAACTCCCAGGCTCATCGTCTTGCCTCAGCCTTCCAAGTAGCTGAAGCTACAGGCATGTGTGCCACCATGCCTGGCTAATCTTTTTTTCTTTGGTAGCAGCAGCGTTTCACCATGTTGCCCAGGCTGATTGATCTCAAACTCTGGGCTCATGTGATCTACCAGCCTTGGCCTCCCAAAATGCTGGGATTACAGGTGGAAGCCATGGTGCCTGGCCCATTTTAATTCTTGTAGCTCCGGTTTATTTCATTCCAGAAGTAAACAGTCTGTGTGCGTGTGCGTGTGTGTGTGTGCATGTGTGTGAGTATGTGTGTGTGTATCCATTGTATTGCCCATAGGCTTTGGATTATTTGTGGTTGTCGTCTTTTGTGGTTGCTTTTGTTGCTTTTTCTTTTGCATGTGATGCTGCTGTGTATATTTTCAATGTATTCTCCTAACCTACAAATGTAATTTCTAGGGGATGGGCATGCTCAAATGCCAAACAGTTTTTAATGTTTTAAGAATCAGTTAAATGCAGACACTACAAATATACCTTGTAATCTGCTTTTAGCATTGCTTCATTTAAAAATGAATCCTAGAACCACTGAAAAAATTTTAAAAGTGAAAGTAGTCTTACCCTGCTTTGTCTTCTGAGAAACCGACTTTAACCTTAAGGAGATAACATTAATTTTTTTTTTTTGTATTTGTTGCTATAGAAATGATTTTTGAAGGACAAAACCAAAACTTGAGAACCATTTGGGCACACTGGCTCATGCCTGTAATCCCAGCTTTGGGAGGCCGAGGCAGGCAGATTGCTTGAAACCCAGGAGTTCAAGACCAGCCTGGGCAACGTGGCGAAATGTCGTCTCTACAAAGAATACAAAAATTAGTGGAGCGTGATGGTGTGCACCTGTCATCCCAGCTACTAGGGAGACTGAAGTAGGAGGATCAATTGAACCTGGGGGGTCACGGCTGCAGTGAGCTGTGATTGCACCACTGTACTGCAGTCTGGATGACAGAGCAAGACACTGTCTCAAAAAACAAACAAAAACACCAAACCTAAGAATCACAGGTAAAACAGTCTAGCCTCAAGAATCACATGAGCTGTATGTAAACAGTCTCTAGATGAACTCTGTGACCCTTCTGTTGCCATGAATGGATATACAGTTAGCCCTCCACATCCATGGGTTTCACATTCATGGATTTAACCACAAGGGTCAAAAATATTTAGGAAAAAAAATTGCATCTGTACTGAACAGATCCAGAGGGTTTTTTTCTTATCATTATTCCCTAAACAATACAATATAACTATTTACATAGCATTTACATTGTATTAGGTATAAGTAATCTAGAGATGATTTAAAGTATACAGGAGGCTGTATGTGGCTTATATGCAAATACTACACCATTTTATATCAGGGACTTGAGCACTCACAGATTTTGGTATCTGCAGCAGGTCCTAGAACCAATCCCCCATGGATTCCAAGAGACAACTGTATATATGCGCCTATCATACACTGCCATGGTCTGCTCCTATGAGTATTATCAGTGAAGAGTTTTTATGAGAAACATGATTGCCCATGAAATACAGATTCAAAGCTGTGAGCCTTGGGCAGCCCAGTTCTCAATGGAAATATTTCAGTGGCATTGACCCCTTAAGAAGACAGTATTTTATGTTATATAAGATGTGAAATTAGTATACAATATCTTAATGGAATTTTTACTTAAAAACTTATATTTATGACTTGGCAATTTCAGCTTAGTCCCATAAAATTTGTTTTAGAACTACCTTTTAAGCCATGGTTTTATTTCCCTGGGAAATGGAATTTAAAATTTCTCTTTTCAGTAGGGAGTTACTTTTCTAAAAGTAATTGCATAAACAAAATTCAGTTAGGGTGAGTTACAAAAATGCTTACTGTCCTATAGATTATTTTGCTACTGTTAGTAAAATCATAGGTCCCTGGAGGAGACAAGAAAGTATCTTAAGTGTGCTAATGAAATTTTGCAGGAATTTGCATGTTAGTCTCACTTTGAGATTCAGGCACTGGGGACTTTTTAAAAAAATGTGAAAATAAGGTGACTTATTCTCTCAAAAAGAGAATATAAAACAAAAAGTATCCATGTCCCCAGATTCCCAGTCCTATTTCCCAGAGGTAACTACCATCCACAGTTCTTAAGACAGCTTCTAGAAATGTTCATATACATAGAGTATATAATTATACACATCAATTATAAATCCCTCCACCCCTACTTCAGATAAGCATAAATTAGTGTGCACAGTAGGCACAGCCCTGCATCTTGCTTTTCTCTCTTAACTGTTTAGATTGAATAGCTTCCCATGATAGCCCATTCAGATCTATTTCCATTTTAGAGGCTCCATCATTTTCCATTGAACTAGAATTGTAAAAAGTGGTCCCCTATTGATGGATGTCTATGCCATTTGCAGAATTGGCAGCGGATGCGGTGGTGGTGGTTGTTGGTGGTGATGGTAGGGGTGGCAGACCAGCATTTTTTTAGCAGCAGCATAGAAGAATCAGAGAAAGAGGCAGAAGACTTGTACATATTTTCATCTCCATTTCTGTTCTTTAAATCTCCTGAGAAAAAATTTTTTTTGCCTGCCTTAAGGTGTTTTGGGGACTATATGGAAGCTCAAAAGAGCTAGATATTTTTTCTTCCTAGCCCTTCTTCCCTTGTGGTGATCATGATGAAGGAGATTACGATATGTAACCAAAACACTGAGGAAGAGGAATGTATTTACACTTGGTGGCTAAAGGAGGTTCCAATTCTCTTCTCTTCTACGTCCAGAGCAAAAATACTCCATGGTAACTGGATTATTTGTTTTTAACCAGATTAGCAAACCTTATTCTAATGATAACCTGTTTGGACGGACGTGGGGGAGTTTTCCTTATGCAGAACTGATGATTGAACAGTACCTATTCGAGGTGGTGGTTGCAAACCCTATGGATTGTCTTTCCAAACACCCTTTTCCTTCCCTTTCTCCCTGGCTGGCAGAGTCTGTTCCTGGAGGCTGAAAATGTCATGTTTCGCCTCCCCAGCCTCTCTTGCAACTAGGGCACGGACATAGAACTCAGCCCTGGCCAAAGGGACCCCAGGAGAAATCTACTGAGGAGCTTCTGGAAAAGTTTTCCTCCCTAATAAAATATGAAAGAAGATAAGTATCCTCATCTATAGCCAGAAATTGTCTACGTGTGAGTGGTAGAACTACAGCAGCTCTCTTGTCTCCATGTGAGGACAAAGCAAATGGCCCAAGGATAGTGTAGTGAAAGAATGGAGAGAGATTGGGTATTTGACATCTGTAAGCCACTGACTTAGCCCTGCCTTCTTTCCTTAGTTTAGGAGACCATAGATGCGCCCTTATTATTGAAACTGATTTTATTCAGTTACTGAAGTTACCCCACCTGATACGTAATTTTACCCATAGGAAATAATTTGAAAATAGCAAAATGACTCAGTTAAGATAGTTGAGTGCTTGCAGTGTTCAAGAGATTATTCATATGAGGCTCTGGGGCTGCAAAAAATCAAGTTTCTAAGAATATGAGGTAAGAACAGCAGGAGTTCTGAGTAACCACTGATTACTAGATTTGGGGTGATCATAGGTGACTGTGTGGGAGAGGTGAAATTGAGCAGACTCTGAAGGAACCCCTAGGTTTTGGTAAATAGGAAGTTGGGGATGGCATTCTAGGAAGCCTGAGGTTTACAAAGAACACAGGCTATGGAATCACACCTGGGTTCAAACCCTGGCTTCCTACTCCCTAGTCTGTGACCTTGTCAAATTCCTTGATTTTTTCTTTCTTTTTCTTTTTTTAATTTTTGAGACAAGAGTCTCACTCTGTCACCCAGGCTGGAGTACAGTGGTATGATCACAGCTCACTGCAACCTTGAACTCCTGGGCTCAAGGGATCTTCCTGCCTCAGCCTCTTGTGTATCTGGGACTACAGGTGCATCCCACCACACCCAGCTTATTTTTAAATTTTTTGTAGAGATTAGAGGACAGGAGCATGGTCTCGCTTTGTTGCCTAAGCTAGTCTCAAACTCCTGGGCTCAAGCCAGAGTGCTGGGATTACAGGTATGAGCCACAGTGCCTAGCCCAAATTCCTTGATATTTTTGATATGCTAAACATAACTAGCATAATTCAAGTGAGAACTAGAAATAAAATGTGTCACACATCTGTCATGCTGATGTGCATGTAGCAGGCACAGAGTAGCTGGTGGAGGTGGAAGGCGCGATAACGCCTACATCCATGTAGCACTCCGAATAAAGGGTGAAATGAGTTAGATAAAATAATCTTGGCATGCTTTGCTCGAGCTGGACAGAGTTCACCTGGACCCAACCATCTGGTCTGGCTAAGAGGCTGAGAGTACAGGATCTGAACAGAGACAGTTTGAGTCAAGATAATGAGAACTTTGACTTCTGGCTTCAGGATTTTAAACCTTAGCCTGTAACCAACCTATGGTGGTGACCACTGAGAGGAGCAGCCTGGAGAGAGGAGATAGATTGCTGCAGTGGTCCAGGTGTGCAGTGTTACAGACCTAGTGCACGCAGGTGTCAGGTGTTGGACAGAGCAGAAGGGTCTGATGTTAGAATATCAAGAAAGAAGAAAGAACTTAGTGATGTGGGAGGCAAGGGAGAGGGGAGATTCAGGGATGAGTCCCAAAGACTAAATAGCTGTCAGTTACGGAGTGTGAGATTCAGAACAGACTTGTAAGACTTTCAGATAATCGTATCCTAGGTGGAACAGGAACAGTTGGAAAGATTTATTGACATTTTTGATGAAAGATGCTAGATAAGTGGAAAATAAATGATGTTACCCAAGTCTGTTTGCCATTTAATTCTTGCCTAATTACGCTTGTCACTTTACCGCTGTTTACATATAAAGTTTGATTCGTTTGAAGGATGTGCCCCTTAATAAAATAAACATACCCTTGCCTCTGATTAGATATTGTTGAACTCTCTGAGTCAATCCTGTAATATGAAGTATATATTCACTGATTGTTGACTACATGTTTATCTAGGAAGAAAAGCAATCAAGCAAAATGTTTCTCTTACACAGGGATTCTGGTACTTACAGATATATCTACAATGGCCTTATTAATAAAACATCAGTCATAACATTAAAAGCAATGAATGACATCAGAGTCATTAAAGTATAGAAAGCAAATAAATTTTAGTTCATCAACTTCAGGGTGATACCCTGAGCTGAATGAGAAACTTCATAATGTTCTCAGTTCATGAATCATAAACAGATGGTCCCCTAACATTTTGAAATGCTGAATAAGGGAGGTGGGCTGAGTCAGATTAATCCATTGTAGCACATTGTAAATAAAGGTATGTAGTTAGCCGTCCTTGGGGTCCTATCAAGTTCACTTCCTTTCAGGCTGGGTATGGTGGCTCATGCCTGTAATCCCAGCGTCTTGGGAGGCCGAGGTGGGCAGATCACTTGAGGTCAGGAGTTCAAGACTAGCCTGGCCAACATAGTGAAACCCCGTCTCTACTAAAAATACAAAAATTAGCCAAGCATGGTTGTATGTACCTATAGTCCGACCTACTCAGGAGGCTGAGACAGGAGAATCGCTTGAACTTGTAAGGTGGAGGTTGCAGTGAGCTGAGATCGCTCTACTGCACTCCAGCCTAGGCAACAGAGCAAAACTGTCTCAAAAAAAAGTTCACCTCCTTTCCCAAGGCAAAAGGAAACCCCATGGTTCATAGGGAACTTGGCATAAAAAGCCTCTTGGGCATTTTACCCTTTGGGCATAAAATTCATGTTTTCAAATGACAGTTCTGCACACAGGCAGTAGTTTCCTAGTAGGCTAAGAGCAGGTGTCCCTGAGTGAGAGTTCTCACAGTCTCGTTGCATTGTTAAGGCTCTAGGCTAGGTACAGACCCATGGTTTGGCTGATTGCAATTCCTAGTAAAGAGAAAAAAAGTGTCTAGCATTGAAGCTTTCGAGACTGCCTTCTGTCCACCCTGCTACACACATACTTGTTTTTTTTCTGTTACTAATCTCCTTTGGATTTTTGTTTCAGACAGAATTTGAGTCATGGTTAGTACCTGGTTCAATGGAGTGGATAGGTATAACCATAGTGCTTTCTTGCATTCAGGAGAATCTTGGATGTCTTCCCTAGCTATGGCTTAGAGTGAGGGGAATGTGATTTGCCGTGTACGTTGAGGGATTTCTCTTTTCTGTCTACATATAAAAGAAAGAAAGAATTCCACTTTTCAGGAGAGTCATCTTTAAGTCCTGCCATTTCGTTCATTCCAGGTGAAAACTTCGCCCTTCTTAATCTGTCTAGCCCCCCATGGAAAGTACCAAGGCTGTGATAATAATTGGAATTCTATTAGTATTGAGCCTGTAGAAGACAGATGAGTGGAGGTGGAATAAATAACAAATCATGTATTTATGAGGCAACATGCCTGATTTTCCATCATATGATGGACAGTGTTCTTTTAGGTAAGAATTCAGCTATACTTAGCTTCAAATGATGCTTTAAATAAAAGTCCAAATCACATGATTATGATCCCAGCATCCCAGACAGAGGCTACTTAAAAGTTGTTATGTCATGACCAATTACACAGATTCATGAATGA
>PVKP010004822.1:0-94530 GCA_004027715.1 Plecturocebus donacophilus | reverse complement strand
CATACATTTTTCTCAGTATCACATTATACCTATTTTAAAAGTGACCACATAACTGGAAGTAAATCATTCCCCAGCAATTGCATAGCATTTCACAGGTTTAAATAAAATATTGGTTGGCTGCTTATTTGTTATTTTCATCCTCTATTCCTTCCTGTCTCCATTGTTAAACACAATTATTGGCATAAAAGAGGTTTTTAATCCCCATTTTTAGACTGTATTCTGGCCTGGGCAATAAAGCAAGAATCCCATTCTCTCTCCCTCTTTCTCTTCCTCTTTCTTTCTCTCTTTCATTCTTTTTTTTCTTTCTTTTGCTGTTTCTTTCTTTCTCCTTTTCTAAAATCTCTTCCTCTTTCTTTCTCTTTCATTCTTTTTTCTTTCTTTTGCTGTTTTTCTTTCTCCTTTTCTTTTTCTAAAATCTCTTCTCTTTCTTTTTCTTTTTTTCTTTCCTTTGCTGTTTCTTTCTTTCTCCTTTTCTTTTTCTAAAATCTCCTCAAAAAAAAAAAAAAACAGATATTGCCAAGGTTGTAAAGAAAAGGGAACACTTAGACATTTTTGGTGGGAATGCAAATTAGTTCAGCCACTGTGGAGAGCAGTCTGGAGACTTCTCAAGGAAGTGAGAGTTGAACTATCATTTGACCCAGCAATCCCATTACTGGGTATACATGCAAAGGAAAATAAATCATTCTACCAAAGAGACACATGCACCATATGTTCACCACAGCACCATATACAATAGCAAAGACATGGAATCAACCCAGGTACCCATCAATGATGCATTGCATAAAGAAAATGGTACATATACACCATAGAGTGTTAGGCAGCCATAAAAAAAAGAATGAAATAATGTCCTTGCAGCAACACGGATTCAGCTGGAGGCCATTATCCTAAGTGAACTAATGCAGAAACAGAAAAGCAAATACTGCATGTACTCACTCACATGTGGGAGCTAAACATTGAGTACACGTAGACATAAAGTCAGGAACAACAGACACTGGGGAACAGAAGAAGGGGAAGGGAGGAAATGAGGCAAGAGCTGAAAAACTGCCTGAGCGACAGATTCATCTTTACTGCAAATGTCAGCATTACGCAATACATCTTTGTAACAAACCTGCACTTGTACCTCCTGATTCAAAAATAAAAGTTGAAAAAATGAAAAAAAAAAAAAAAAAAAGTATATAGACTAAAACTGGAAAAGAGTACAGGGCAATAATATAATGTAAGTGATCAGCAGCATTCTCTTTTAACATATACTTTTATGTTATGTTGCAATTTTGAAAACAAATCGACAACTGAAACACATTAACAGAAGTCTCTCACCTGGCAAAATAGGTACAGAATTCGAAGGCATACATTTTAAATCTAAAGAGAGCCAAGGCAACCCCACAGGCCCCCTCCTTCATTTAGGGGTGAAACACAAACCCTGGGATGTGGTTCCCCAAGATGCCAGGCCAAGGGAGCAGGGAGCAGGCCCAACTCAGCACACATCCTATTCTTACGCTGCTTTCACCTTTTCTTCAGAGATTCCAACTTCATAAATGTGCATTTCATGGAAACCCATAGGTTCTTCTTGAGGTGGAGACATCTGAACAAATTTAACACTTTATGAGCCAATGAGACCCGAGAGCAGGGCTAGTGTTCACTCACCTATGTCTCATGATTTGAACGAAGTCCTTGCTCTTTAACTGGAAGTACAACTCTGTCATTGCCTCCACACGACAAAGTACCACCTCCAGACAGAGTGTTTTCAACACTCCATGAAATTTTGGTAGCAGAAAGAACACAGCATTCATGAACCTGGGGAGCAAGAGGACTGGTGAGAGGAGGGTCAAGGACCCTCCTGCCCCAACAGGCTCCCTGGACAGCCCATACCTGTCTGCAAGAGGAGGGAAGCTCTTGGTCACTTTGTTCAAGCACACAATAAACTTGTCCTCCATAGTATTCTGATGTTGTTTCAATTGTTTCGCAACCAGTTCACACAGAGACTCCTCCAGTATCTGCAAAATTAAGTTTATTTTCAAAGACACAAAAGTGGAAATGTCGGTTAAGCACCTAAGTAAGGTTTAACTTGAGTATTTAAGTGAGCCCAAGGAAGGTGTTCAATGTTACCACCTACAACAAGGTATATGATGGGACAGTAGGTGCTGGGGATATCTGCTGGTCTGCACCGATCATTGCACACCCTCGGGCTCTGGATCCTTGAGTTCCTGCACCTCAGTGAGCCAGTCCACATGGCTGTGCTCTGTGCTGAGCATCCAGGTGTCTGGCTCGTGTCAGATGTCAGACCAATGAGGATTAGAGTTTCCTACTGACACCAAAACACTCCCAGTAAGTTCTTTGAGAAGCTGAGCTAAATATTGTTTGAGACATATTTTATGATGTTCAGGTTTCCGATGAAAAATATTCACATGGACTAGAATTTTCAAGCAATTCTATTCAAACAGAAGTCCTCATCACTGCTCACGTCCCACCTCTCTTCACCAAGTGTTGCTACCTACTGTTACATATTTGTCTGTATACCATCTGTTTCCCCTCCCCAAATGCCGGCTCCCCAAGGGCAGGGACATGACCTGTCCTGTTCCCTACTGCATTCCTGGAACCTAGAACCAGAAAGTCCTCAAATGTGCTCCATATAGAGAAGCACTCAGCAGCGTCTACTGGAAGGAAGTAACAGAAAATACTACTGTCCTTCATGGCTCACCTCCTTCCTCACAAACATCAGAAGGGGGCACAGACAACCTTTTCAAAGACATGAAGCCTGAACAGTTTTTCAAAGCAAACTCACCACAGACTGAGCACCCCAAATCTGAAAATCCAGAAGCCTCCAAAATGTGAAACTTTTTGAGCCTCAGCAACAAAACGTTCACTGAGGATGTGAATTTTGATTTTCCAATTAGGGATGTTCAAACAGGAATTATAATGCAAATAGTGGAAAACCAGAAACCGGAAACAATCCTGGTCCCAAGCATTTTGGAAAAGAGATACTTTTCCAAAATAGTATGAGACTATTTTTAAACTACGTTTAAGAAAAGTCCTTAACACAAAACCACAAATTTCAATGGCCTGAACCCCACATAGAATACAGTAGTTAGTACTGCACTACTGAGGTGGTTAGTATTGCATTACCAATTCTTTTTATTAAAAGTATTTAATATGACAACACAATGAAATGGTCACAATCTAGCAAGTAAAGAAAGCAAGTTGTAAAACAGTATAAATAAGAGAGACCAAGGACAGTGGAGCTGTGTGCCCCAGGTGCTGACAACTGTTGTGTGGGAAGAATATGAGCCTATCTTACTGTATTCTTTTTATTTTACATTTTTTGAGTGGAGTCTCACTCTGTCGCCTAGGCTGCAGTGCCGTGGCGAGATCTTGGCTCACTGCAACCTCCGTCTCCCGGGTTCAAGGGATTCTCCAGCCTCAGCCTCCCGAGTAGCTGGGATTACATGTGCCTGCCACCACACCCAGCTAACTTCTGTATTTTTAGTAGAGATGGGGTTTCACCATGTTGGCCAGGCTGGTCTCAAACTCCTGACCTCATGATCTACCCGCCTCGGTCTCCAAAAGTGCTGGGATTACAGGTGTGAGCCACAGCACTTGACCAATTTTTGTATTTTTTATGGAGACAGGATTTCACCATGTTGGCCAGACTGGTCTCAAACTCCTGACCTCAAGTGATCCACCTGCCTTGGCTTCCCAAAGTGCTGGGATTATAGGCAGGAGCCACAGAGCCCGGCCTCTTACTAACTTCTTTATGTTTACTCTGCTTTCCAAATTTCTACAATAAGTCATCACTTTTTTACTTAGAAAAAAATATATAAAACAAAGTGTTTCTTATTCTTAAGTTGAAATTTAAGTCATGAGAGATTAAATCTGAGGATCTGCTGTAATTTACTCCACTTATGGTGGAAATGAAGCACATAGATTTAAATCTCATATTTAGGGATGTTAGAATCATCTTGTTAAAAGGTTCTACTGAATTTTAAAAATCTGTTTATTTACAACAACAGCTGATAATCCCTAAAATAAATTGAAAGTAATGTTTGATCTTCCCAAAGGGGTCTATTTCCTTGCAGCTTAATTTTATTTTAAGTCCAAACAAGTCCATACTTGGTGACATGGACAAGGGTCCAATCACAGTGCTGGGCCCGCTGGTGCCTGCTCAGGACCACCTGGCTTCTCCTGAGCCTATTCTCACCCAAAAGTGACTGGGGCCTGGAATCTACTCTGTCCTTTCTTTCAGGAGAGTAACTGAGCTGGGGGTACAGACTTGAGAATCGCCAACATAAAAGCAGTCTGTAACGCTGTGAAGCTGGATGAGAGGGGCAGGTGAGCAGCGAGTGAGGCCAAAGCAGAGCTATGGAGGTGGTCAGGGAAATGCAGTTGAGGAAAGGGAGGAGAGGCCGCGACAGGAGGACGATGGGAGTCAAGAGTGTCCTCGGGGTGTGACCAGCTAGGCCACCCAGACAGGCTCTGCAGCAGCAAGATCCCCAGGGTCCCACACAGTACCTTATCCCAGTGATTATGCCAGCACTGAAGACCCCAAAACCCACAACCCTGCTTGGACAACATGGCGAAACCTTGTTTCTACAAAACTTCCAAAAATAAGCCAAGCATGGTGGTATATGCCTATAGTCCCAACTACTCGGGAGGCTGAGGTGGGAAGATGGTTTGAGCCCAGAAGTGTGAGGCTGCTATGATCACACCACTGCACTCCAGCCCAGGTGACAGAGCAAGACCCCCAGCTCTAAAAAAAATTTAAAACAATAAAGAATATGTGACTTCTTCATTCAGTCTTCTGATCTGAACATGCACTGCACTTAAACGTTCAGTTAGGCCATCTCACAGTCCCATCCAGTGGGCAAGGCAGCAGTACTGACAGCATCTCCTGAGAAGTCCCTACACCTGTTCAATAGCTACATCAAAAACTGCAAGTGGAGGACTAGACTGAGAGAATTCAGCGCTCACCACAGCACCTATCTACCAGGACAATTTCCTCCACAAGGAACTCCTCAGAAACAAGTTCACAGTAATAAAAGCTGGTTAAATACTCTCATCCTGATTTTACATTACAAAGTTAGTTGCTGATCTCTCAATGTTCACCAAGTGTCTCAGGTGTTTAAAATCATGTGTCCTATCTAAAAAAATAAGTGTTGTATTTGGTATACACAGAAATAAACAGTAAAATATTAATAAATGCAGAGGCCCATTTTGTTTCTAACACCATACAGGAAATACATATATAAGTATCAAGGATGATAACAAATCAAAATAGAGTAAGAGGTATTTATTGAAAATTGCATAGCACACTCACGTTTTTTCTCTCCATAACATATCGAAGTATAAGTCCTAGAACTTCTGCTGCAGCAGCATACACTTCTTTATATTTTACAAAGGACATATTATTCACCAAGGCTTGAAAATATCTACAACAAATAAAGAAAAGACATAGGCATCAAATAATCCATTCTGTTGTTCCACAAATACAAATGACAATTTTCCTTCTCACATCATACTGACAGTTTAAGTTGAGAAAATCTAAATATAGAACATGATACAAATTCTGTGTACAAATGCACACATAAGCATGTATGTGAGGGCACTAATGTCACAATCATGCAGAACCACTGCAGCTGGACCCACCCACAAGGCTGGACAGACAGAAAGCTACAGTGAAAGTAAGAGCTACTATCCAAGATCACGGGGCACTGACTCACTTTCAAAAGCCACCTGCTATAGCAGGACAAGGACAATAAAATGAGAAGGAGCAGGACCATACTCCCAGTGCCGTGCTATGCGAGGAGGCTTCCCAGGGAGCCATGCATCCACTGTCAGCGTTCAGGGAACTTTGCAAGGTTGTCCTGGCGTAGGACCCAAAGCTCCAGCCAGTGACTGTCTAAAAGGAGCTGAGTTCCCACAAAGGCTGCTGCAATACTGGCTGTCTCAGCCCTGAGGTCACGCATCATCTCTGGCAAGGGTAAATGGTATGACAGTGCTGGGGGGCCAACACGGAGGACCAAACAGAGAAAGTGAAACCCCCACAGGGAGGGGAGGCTCAGATAGGGCAGGCAGAAAGCCAGGGAGCAGCCAGGACTCAACACTGACTTCACAACCATTAGGAGCAGGACAAAGAAATACCCTTTTGTGATGTCTGGAAGCCATCTTTCTGATGGCCTCTTGCCTTGGCATCTCATGCCCAGCTGCCCTAGCTCCCAGGCGGGACAGTGCAGCCCAGTGTCCACCAACCCTCATGGTCAAGGAACCCAGAACAAAGCCTCCTGGGGAACCTATGTTACTTTCAGGGGTAAATGTTCAGATATCAGTTTAGATATAAGAAAACTTAACACCTCTCATCTGCCAGCATGTACATGAAAAAATTACACTAATTTTAAACACCTACATTTCTCATTTACTCCAAACATATTTTTTCTTCCAAAAAAATCTAAATCCAACTTCCTAAATTTAGGTGGAAAAAAATGTTTTTTGGTACAGATGGTGTCTTGCTATGCTGTCCAGGGTGGTCTCGAACTCCTGGACTCAAGCAATCCTTCTGCCTTGGCCTCTCAATGTGTTAGAATTACAGGCGTGAGTCACTATGCCTGGCCCAGAAACATTTGTAACGTGGGTCTGTCCTTAAACTGATCAAAACTGCACCATACTGCAGTCTGTCAATCCAGCTTGGATAGATGTGACCTAAAAATTAATCAAGCAAACACATACTCGCTACTCTGGATGCCACACTGTGGGTCATAGGGAGGCAGGTCGTTGGCCATCACGATGCCTAGCAATTGAATCCCTACGGAGTTGTCTTTAGAATTAGGATCTTTACCGGAAAACTTTTCAAATATTAACCTGAAACATAAGCACAAAAAAGAAAATTGAAACTGTTACATAATCAAAGAAGAAGCAGGAAGACAAATACAGAATTTTGGTTTTTTTTGAGACAAAGTCTTGCTCTGTCACCCAGACTGGAGTGCAGTGGCACAATCTCGACTCATTGCAACCTCCACCCACTGGGTTCAAGCAATTCTCCTGCTTCACTCAGCCTCCCTAATAGCTGGGATTACAGGCGTGAGCTATGAAGCCCAGTTAATTTTTGGACAGATAAAGAATTTTCTAAAGCTAATCTTCAGGGTAAAAAAATGCTTTTTCTTTATTTCTGTCGCTTCCGCAGGTCTAGCTTTGACTTTATAGAAATGCTTTCTTTTTCTTTTCCCACATCCAATACCCTTGCTTGCTAACACCCTTCTGTTCACATACAGGTTATTCCAGCTTTGTAACATTGGAAATTTTATTGCTCTCGTATTTTAATTATTTGCCTAAATTCTCTCTTAGTTGATAGCAAAACTTTTTGCAAGTTGTAGCCTGCCTCAGGCTACCCTAAAAGGAATTACTCACAATCCTACCTGACCCCTGACCACCCTCTACCCGGTGGGCCAATGCAGGGTGGTGCCCCTCCCCAGCATGTGGACAGCAGAGGTAAGCTAAGGGGGAAGGCAGGGCCACTGGAGAGCACGAGACACATGCCTGGTGCCACACTCTGGAGGCTGTGGTATTATTAGTAGCAATAAATTATTTTCTTCCTCTAATCATTTCATGTAATTAAATTTCACTGTAATAACCATTTACCACACACTACATTTTAACCTAAATTTCTAACCAATACTGCAAAAACCAGTAAACATACCTATAAGGGATGGATAAGCAATCCTTCCAGCACTCGACAAGGGTCTTTATAATTTCAAGGTTGTGTCTATACACAGCTCTTTTTGGATGAAAGACATGTTTCATTAGGAAATTAAGCAATCGATTTGCTAACACTTCATCTTTAGGGACCCCCTGAAAAGGTACAGAAATTCTATATTAATATGCGGCATTCCATTCTGGAAAGGCATTTCTTTTTTTCTTTCTTTTTTTTTTTTTGAAGTGGAGTCTCACACTGCAGCCCAGGCTGGAGTGCAGTGGTGCGATCTTGGCTCACTACAACCTCCGCCTCCTGGGTCCCAGTTCAAGCAATTCTCCTACCTCAGCCTCCCAAGTAGCTGGGATTACAGGCACGAGCCACCATGCCCAGCTAATTTTGGTAGTTTTTAGTAGAGACACGGTTTCACCATTTGGCCAGTCCGATCTTGAACTCCTGACCTCGTGATCCGCCCGCCTCGGCCTCTCAAAGTGCTGGAATTACAGGCGTGAGCCTGGAAAAGCATTTCTTAACTCAAGTCTATTTATAAAAGAAATCTGGCATTTTACAGAGGAATCGAATCCTTTTCAAAGCCTTTCTGTGATTTCTCAGAAACAGGCAACAACAAAGGGGACCAGGCACTGCCAGCGCTGCAGTGATATGAGGCAATACTCTGAAGGTAAAGAAGCTGGCACAAATGCCAATATCCAAGGACTTCCATCAGGGCAGAAGTCCTCAGAGCCTCCCATTCAGGGTTGGCTGACATTCAGTTTACACATAGTTTTAATAAATCTGCAATCTAATTTCCAAGACAAGTAAAGGCAGCAAATAAACAAAACGAACGCCTGACAGCTTCATAATAAAAGCAAGGTCAGAGGAATTACCACAGACAAAAGAAAACAAAACAAAACCAAAGCAGGCTGAGGGCATCTGGTTTAGGAGCACAACAGCAATGCAGCAACTAACGCTGAAAACCATAGCACAAGTCAGGGACGGGGACCTGAAGTATGTGTCATAGGCTCTACAGGATATTAGCAAACAATAATATATTAACATAAAAGATGCATCGATGCTTACTGTTGGAGTGGCCAAGCCTGTCCATGAAAGAACAGTGGCCACTATCTCAACCACCATGTAGTGAATTCCTTCTCCTCCATTGTTTTCAGAAACAGCCAGCTGCAGCAACGGGCTAAGCCAGTGCTTCGCATAAGGGCGAAAGACCTACAAGAACATTTAAAAGTCAAACATCAAAGAATGGTCCTGAGTAGCCAAAATATTAAAACAAGACTGTATCTTCCATCAGCTAAAATTTTATACTATGACTGAACCTAAATTCAAAATGGAGGTAAGCACGTTAAAGTGAAGTCATCTGTATGGGCCCTAATCCAATACGACTGGTATCCTTATTAAAAAGAGAAAATTAGGACACAGAGACAGATCCAAGGGAGAAGACATGGTGAAGACACAGGAAGAATGCCTCTGACACACCACACGGCGCTCGAGGTCGCCAGACATGGGAGCAGCCTGGACCAGACTCTCTCTCTCATTCCTCGAAGGAACCAACCCTGCCAGCAGTTTGATCTCAGGCCACAGCTGAGTCCCCCCAGTATGGCACCCTGGGACCACATACCCAGGGTGTGAAAAGAATCAAGTGAGCCCTGAAGAAAGCAGGTCCTGCTGTATCCCTGGAGCAGCCTGTCAGGGGCCTCCTGGCAGCCTCGCCATGTCTGCAGAGCTGCCCAGAATGACTTTCTATGGAGTCAAGTGGATGGTGTCAGAGCATCACTTAGTGCCCTTCAGTGGTTCCCTACTGCTCAATGAATGAGCCCAACCCTCTGCATAGCCCTGGAAGGCCTGGCCTGGCTCTGGTCCAGACCACACTCCCACAGCCTGTGCAGTCAGGGCAGACCTGCTCAGCTCACCCAGGGGCCACCCCTGCTATGCTGCTCCTACCCTGCTGAGTGTAAACTCTCACTGCACTTCATTCACCATGTGTAGCTCAAAGGCCTTTCCAAAATCAACTCAAAAATGCTCCAGCCTGACAAACTCAGCAAATGTCTAAGAGTTAGCTGTTTTTCTTACAGAGTTAACAGGAATATTTTCTCCCTCACCCCTTTTTTTTTGCTACTATAAGCAAAGGATATTGGCAGCCATAAGAAAGCTGCTACTTTATACAAACACCACTTCTAACTGAATAGAGGTGAATTTACATGTGTTAAAAATGATAAAAGAATGGTGATGAACAAGTAAATATTGGATAGCTAATCAGATAACAAAAATGTCATGCTTTGTCCCTTTATATTTACCTTTTGTTGTATGTTTTTAAGTAGATTCATAGAATTGAAACTGATTCATTCACAGAATTGAATAAACAGACTTATAGAATCTCTTCAAAGAATAAAATAATCAATTACTTACCTCTTCCGTATTAACAATAAGCTTGGCTAAGAAGAGACGGATATTTAATGATACTATTGGATTTCCCAGTTTGCCATGGAGAAATTTCATCCAAGGAGGAAGATCTCTTAGCACTGACTCCTGAAATAAAACACTCAAAATTACCTTAAAAAGTGGAATGAAATAACCTTACATTTTGATATTATGAGAAAACAATGACAAAGTAAGACATGAACAACAAAAAATCATGTTTATTTGATAAGCAGTTTGGTTTGGTCTTCAATATTAAAAGTTCATTCTCAATATGACACAATGAATAGCATAAACAGCACCTCTTCTCCTGGAGATGGGCCCACGCTTCTGTGCATGTGCTTCACTAGGGCAGTCAGGGGCGCCATGCACTCATGCCGATTCAGCTCATCCATTTCCAGCTCCAGCACGTCAGCATGCACTGCAGGGTCCTGCTGCTCCTGCAAAAGGGAGGGCCCAGAAGAGCAGAAAGTATGGTTAACATTCAGTGGACATGGCAGTGGGTGTGGGAGGCTCTTTCTGGGGCAACAGCATATAACACTTAGGTAGTAATGATAATTTGGTAGTAATATCAAATACACTCACTGTACAATTAATACATAGAAAGGATTTCACGTCTTCTTTACATCTCAGGTACACAGTCCCCTTGCCTGTCTGCCCAGTCACTCCACAGGGTGGCTCCTGAGGTCAGGTGTGTCTGCTAAACTGATCCCTGGCCCCCATCTATGGTCACTCCCCAGGGTGGCTCCTCAGGTCAGATGTCTCTGCTATGCTGATCCCTGACCTGTCTGTATGGTCACTCCCCAGGGGTGCACCTCAGGCCACAGCAACTTTGTTATATTGACCCGTGAGCTCTGACTTCCTTCTGTGCTGATCTGACTGTTGAATCTACATAATAAAAGGCTAGGAATTAGATCGTAGAAAATTCTCCAGATTAATTCTATACTCTGAAAGTTGTCAATGGACAGACAACTGGCTTCCTGTAGTAAAAGCAAGGCATAGCTGTGACCCCCTTTCTTCATAAACATCAACAATATCCTTTCAGTACGTGAAATGTGATCATCCGTCTCCGAAAACGACCAATGGTAGGTCTAGGGTCTTGGGAGCTATATGAATAGCTCTGAACTCCAGTTGAGAAATCAAATTGACTCATTTCCTCACTCAGGGTACTGTCTGCCAAATATGACAGAGAAGACATATAGTAAGGACCATCTGAAATATAAATAAGGAGAAAATTACATGTATTCAAACATAATCAGCAAGAAATGTACTTCTCTAAGCTCAAATGATATTAAAATTCAAGGGTATTTTAATCTAAGGTTTTCATCAACCCTGTGATTACTAACCCATTATCCAGATTAACAAAGCAAAAAGGAAATGGGAAAGAGATTTTATTTTGTTTTTGTTGTTACCAAGCAGTTATTCTGTCACAGACAAGGAAACTGTTATACTGATCCAATCTGGCATATGATTAACAAATTTTCTTTGCATTTAAAACTTTGATGTACATTTTGCCCATTAAATCTAACATAAATGCGGGAAGAAATACTACTGAAAAGTAGCTGAATCAAAGTATCTAAGGGATTTAGAAAATTAGTCCAAATTTTATTCTCATGTCAAGAAATAGTGATAAAAGCTACCAAGAAAAATTAAGCGAAAAACCAAAAAACAAGGAGAATATAGAGGGATAGAGGGTTAATTTTAAATAGGGAGGCTAGGAAGAGTCTACTTCAGGGGCTGACATGAAACAAAATGTCATGAGGTATGCAGATAGCTGGGGTTGAGGGTATTAGAGGAAAGAGCAAGTGGAAATGACCTGGGGCAAAAGCAAGCCTGGCCCGACAAGGCACAGGCAGGGGCCATCTGTCAGAGTGAACAGGAAGGAGGGCATCAGGGGAGGGGGTCGGCAGGTGAGGGGCTGTGGGCAGCTCTGTCCTGAGGGAGATGGGAAGCCACTGTGAGGCTGGGAACAGAAGAGTGGCTGGAAAGGACTTGTATTCTAATATACATTTCTGAATATATCTAAATAACATACAAATAAAATCCATATGCAAACAATAAGACACCAAACCAATTTTGCACTTTTAAAAAAGTGTAACATATCTGAACCCATCTAGCCACTCTGAGACCTTTTTATGCAGTTTAGCTAAGTACATTTCTTTTAATATAACTCAATTTGCCACTTAAAATACTTTTTCAAACTCAATTTCAATGTTTTAGAGTACTTATTTTCTGTTTACATAATTTGTCTTAGAACAAAACAAAACAAAACAACAAAAGAACCCATGAATTTGAATCCTTTCTCATGATTTTGAAAACATCCTACCTGAATCCCCACTTGCTCCTCTGGCTTCTTTCCTAATTTCAATGTACTTTTTCCTTCTCTCCATAGGAATCTGTTAGGCGGCACAAATAAACAATGTACAACATTTTATAATCAGTCATACTTTTTATGTTTTAGTAGCAATCTGGCAAAAAAAAGATTATAAATTGTTAAACAAAACAAAACAAAAAAATTTAAAACAAAACACATTTAAAAGCACTCAAAAATAACCTCAAAATAAAACCAGTGAGCATCCCTTAAGAAAAGCCCTTCCTGTAGACTCCCAAAGAACTCAGCCTACGTACTTACCCTCCATCTCACCGCACAGTGTGTACTAAGCTCTTATGCCTGATTGCTGACAAATTTATCTCTGAGCCTCAATTTCTTCAAATCTACAGTTATGATATATCATAGCACCTTATATTGCTATAACATATAGCATGTGTCTACATGCTTAATAAACTGGTGCTAACTTTGTTTCTTTGAACATATGGCTAGAAAACAATCCTAGTCTTGTTCCGAAGGAGTACAAGGCAGGAAGTCAGCACTTACATGTAGTAATGAAGCACCAAGACATGGTGGAGGTCAGCAGCTGTGGTGAAAGTGCAGGCCATGGTGGATGAGCTCAGCTCTCTGCCCACCTTCCCATTTCCAGTGGGTGGTGAAGGTAGCAATCACAACATTCTCACCAACTGCCCAATTGCTGAGGCTGGCATGTCAATCTGAGCTTGGCTAAAACAAGCCTTGTCCTATCTGCCAAAGCATTCTAGTTAACCCGTGACTTTTCTGCGATCCTACCATGATGCCCAAGCAAGGCCACAGTAAGGATCTCAACTTCTTTGACTGCAGTAATTCACTAAGAAAAACTTATGGGATACGTCCTAACAGCTCCTTTTCCTGGGACTGTCATTTCTTCCCATGTCAAGAGATGAAAAAATCAAGTTCTGACAAATTTTGTAGTTGTCTTAGATGGTACCTCCAGCTAAAATTGCCAATTTTTGAAGAAACTACATGAAATTACCAGTTTTTATTAAAAGCCGACTCAAATATTGGCAATTTAACATGTTCGACATAGTATGTTTTTCTTTGTGAGCACTTGATAAAGCTTTTTTTAACCTAGAACACTGAAAATTTCACTCACCTCAACTTCTACAGGAAAATTGTAGCGGTGTTTCAGGTCAATCAGATTTTCAAAAATAAGCAAGTTCTGTGGATACAAAGAATCATGTAAAAATACCTGAATGGTGAAGATCCTCAAAACTGATGTTACTTTAGAATTAATGCTATTTAATAGTTCATGGAAAAGCACTCCAGCTTTAAATATACCTATGCAGAACTAAAAGAATCACATCTTTACTATAAGATGGTACAAATTATGATATAACTTTAACTGATATAATCTAACTTTTGAACTCCTACAATAGTGCACACCTTAGGAGAGGCCTACCTTTTCTGGTTTTTCACTAAACAGAAACCCTTGGTAAAATTTTAACTCATTGAAGACGCAGCAGATGACAGATATGGCGCAGTTATATGCTGCACAATGGTAAAGTCTTCTCCTTTCCAGCAGCTGATTCTCTCCTGCCATGTTCTCTGTAAATGCGTCATAGCACAATCTGCAGAGTAGATCCAGGTGACAAATCAATTCACCACAACATGGCAATCACTGCTCCACCCCAACAATGCCAGACAACAGGACTTATTGCTGTTCAGCCTTTCTTATCAAGCTTGTGCCAGGCAGAGTACTGGGCACTGAGAATATAAAAAGGAGCATGTCACCCATCTCACAGGAAGGACAGCATACATACATGTATCTCACCACACAGTGGTCAGTGAGGCAACAGCATCAAGTGCAGTAAGTAAAGAGATAAGGAAGCAAGGAGTACAGATAAAAGCCCAGTCATGACTGATGTCATTCACTGACAAGGTAGGATAGCGCTAGGTTAAGAGGAGGGTAATAATGAGTTTGTTTGGAGATGCACAATGAGACACGGCAAAGTCTGTGTTCAACATTTACTAGGAGGAAAACTTCATTAAAAGCAAGTTTTAGAGAAAATACATTTGATTACTTTTGTGTTTTTTAGAATGCCTGTTAAAAAAACATTTACTATTCCTTTAATTTCAAATGACAAAAATAAAATAAAATATCCTATATCCTTTCTTACTGAAAATCACCAAAAATATATCAAGCTATTCAAGGGGAAAAATAGCAGGAAAAGAAACTGTAAAAGAAAAAGTTTTATTCTCTGTAAAAGATTAGTACAAGATAAAACAACTGTTATTCATTAACACCCTAAATTAAAGTTCACCTAAGTAGTTTATACATAAGACTATAAAAGCTCAGTATCTAAATATTTATTCACATTATATACACTCATAAAAATATATTTACCCAAAGCACTGAGAAATACAATAGAATCCGAAATTAAGTAAAATCTTACTTAATCAGTGTCTTTGTAAGTTCATTTCCTTCTGTAATACATGAGCCATGGAAAGCTTGATTAATTTTAGATTCCTTAGCATGAACATCATCTTTGGGAAGACGCGAATACATCACATCTAGCATCTTATAGTAGCCCATCTTCTTGGTGATTTGCGTATCAAAGGTAGATTCATTCAGCTTAGAAAAGGTAACAAATAATTATCTTTGGTCTTATTAAGCATGAAATATATCTTATTAAGCATATCAAATTTAATACTTAATATCCTTTAGACAGAATTTTAACAGTAAAAAATGCTAAATCACTTCAATAAGAGAGTGTGCAATTGTCCAAGGTCTAGAACACAGATATAAACATTAGTATGTTATACTGGGTGAAGCAGTAAATAATGCATGACATCCAAATAGTGAGACAACGGTAGAAAATGTCTGCAGAAAATCTTACTGAAGATATGGGAACAGGAGGTGAAAATCCAACATATTAAGACACAAAATTCTCAGCTATTTTGAAGTTTGCTTTAACAATGTGGCATCTGGGTATTCACAGTATTTCCCAACAGGATTCTGAGGGAGGCTGAATGATACATCCCACCCTCGCCCTATGAAAGGTATCCAAAAGATGCCCTCATCCCTGAATCTTTTGAATACAACCTCCTCATGTAGCAAAAAAAGGACTTCGTAGACAAAATTTAGTTAAGGGCCTTGTGATGAGATTATTTTGGATTGTTCAGGTGGATAGACCCTAAATAAGATCACAGGCAACATCATAAGAAGGATGTGTAGGGAGATTAAATAGACAGGAAATGGCAATGTGACCGGGGAGGAAGACACCAGAGTGATACTGCACAAGCAAAGCAATGCTGGCAGCCCCCAGAATCTGGAAGAGGCCAGGAACAGCTCTTCCCTGAGTTCCCAGAGCAAGCATGGCCCTGACAACATTGTGATGTCATCCCAGTGAAACTGATTCCAGACCTCTGGCAGCCAGAAGTATAAGAGAATATATCTCTGTTGTTCTCAACACCAAATTTGCCTAAGTTGTTACAGAAGCCACAGGAAATAAATGCAGATGCCATGCAGTCTGTTATGTGGCACACTCCTCAAGTAGCAGAGGCCATGTGACTGAGCACATAGCAGTGTCTAAGCACACAAGTCAAGTAGACTGATCACTTCTTAGGCTGCTCACTTCTTATTACTATTTAACTGATTAAGGCATATGATACCTTTGTAAACCTGGACTTCAATACATCAATGGCATCCACTACAATTCTGCTGAAGAATTCCCTCAAAGCATCCAGGCTGCAGTGAGACAACAGAGTGAGAAGGGAACGATCCACAAAGGACTGGCGTGTGAAACTTAGGCGGGGGTCGTCCTTCCTGAACATTTCGTATACACTTTCCAGAAGGCCTACTTGTGTAACGCATGAACCCCTAAGAAAACAAGATAAAATTACATGAACATCCCTGCTCTGAAGAGGAACTTTAAGTGCCGACGACGTAACAGGCAAAATAAACAATAATGGTTACAAATTACAAAAATAACTTTAAGGATTTCATATGTATATAAAATCCACAAAATACAAGAAACATTTGTACATGAACCATATTGTTTTTATTCACTCTCCCAAATCTTCCAATCAAATGTGGCCACTGAAAATAAGAATGTTTTCATTTACTTTCAAATTTGGTCTTGCTTAAAGAACATCTGGAAGGCTCTGCAAGAGTCTCAAGCCCCAAAATGGTCACATTTCCAGGATATAAAACTCAGCAGTTATGATTGTAAAATTCTAGTTTCTCCCTACCAATGAATCACCATTGCTATTTCCCAAACAGAAATATACCTATCTGGTCCTTTATTTATTCGCCTGAAAAATAGCATATTTGAATAATCGTCTATAAAGTTTTGTCTATAAATCTATAAATTAAGAATGGAGTTAGTATCCTCATCTATAAAAATAAGAGGGTTAAGACAAAATGACCATTAAAATCCTGATGCCATGAAGTTAGATAACCAGGGCAAAAATATTAGATTCAGAAGATAACTCAGTCATAAAAAGACTGCAGGACACTACTAGATGCCACACAGGCTTTGTAAAGTTCATCTGGGCACTATAATGGACTGAATGCTCATGACTCCCCAAGTTCCTATGTTGAAACCCTGACCCCCATTGTGATTGTATTAGGAGGTAAGGCTGCTGGGAAGTTATCAGTACCCTTATATAAGAGGCACCAGAGGCCAGGTGCAGTGGCTCATGCCTGTAATTCCAGCTACTTGGGAGGCTGAGGCAGGAGAATTGCTTGAATTGCTTGAATTGCTTGAATCCAGGAGGCAGAGGTTGCCGTGGGCTGAGATCACACCATGGCACTCCAGCAAGAGACAAACTCCATCTCAAAAAAGAGGCCCCAGAGAATTCCTTGCCCCTTCTACCATGAATGACTCAGAGAGAAGGTGCTGCCTATGAAACAGGAAGTGGGCTGTCATTAGACACCATGTCTATTGGCAGTACATTCTTGGACTTCCCAGCCTCCAGAACCATTAGAAATGCATTTCTGTTGTTTACAGGGAACCCACTCTGTGGTATTTTGCTACAGCAGCTAAAAGGAATAACACAGGAACCATCCTAGCCTCATTTTCTCTAGAGGAGCTTTCCAACAGCAAGCACAGTAGAGATATACATGGGTTCTCGTCTTAAAACATCTCTTACATAAAAAGCTAAGATAGTAAAAAGAAGCAAAATTAAAAGAGCAAAGACCTAATTTTATAAATGGGCCCATAGATGGTTTAATGAAAAATAAATGCAAATTAAATAAATAAAAATATGTCTGACTTCAATCATAATAAAGAAAAACTTTATTTTATTTTCTTTACTCATAATAAAAGAAAATAACAAGGGGAGAGACCCTTTCTCACCTACAAATTGGAAAAAATCCAAATATTTCACAATGTTGGCAAGACACTGTGAAACAGATACTCTAGTACATTACAAATAAGGAATATGTGGTGAAGCAGATACTCTAGTACATTACAATAAAATAAGTGGTGAAACAGATACTCTAGTACATTACAAATAAGGAAGGAATTCAAATAATACAACCCCAAAAGAAGCAATACAGAGATACCTGGCAAAATTACAAATGCACTTGCCTTTTCATCTGCATTTAGAAATCTACCCCAAAGATATATGGACAAATACAAGATGATATAAATAAACAGCTATTCACTGTGGCATTATTATTATTTTTAAAAAATATTTTTGTAACAATGGGGTTCTGCTACGTTGCCCAGGCTAGTCTCAAATTCCTGGGTTCAAGTGATCCACCTGTCTCAGCCTCCCAAAGCACTGGGATTACAAGCATAAGCCACCGCATCTAGTTTCCCTGTGGCATTATGTTTAACAGCAAAAGACTGAACCCAGAAGTCCGCTGGTAAAAGGCTGCCTTAAAATACTATAATACTTCTTTGCAATGAAGAATTAAACACTAATTTTTAATGAAAAAGAATGAGGAGGCTCTCTATGTGCTGATAGGGAATGATCTGTACAAGACACAGGTGGAAGAGATAGGAAGGTGAAGAGGCAAAAGAGGAATTAGAGAACAGCCAGAGATGGAAGAAAGACCCTCTGCAATGCAGCTCATTATACAGCTTTGATTTTAGTCATGTAAATATCTTACATGTTCAAAAAAGAAACTAGACTTAAGAAAAAACAAAATTTCTAAACTTTGAAAATTAATTAAATTAGCACTGCTAATTGGTGTAAAAACCACAAAAAACTACATCAAACGATTTTAGAACACAAAACTTTACCGTATATTCTTAGATGGCATGTTCTAAGAAAATTATAGCTAAAATGAAAATTTTAAACTTCATCTAGATGTCACTATTCTATGTAATAGTGGTATTGTCATTTTTTTAAGTGTATATTGTATAGCCATTGAGTAATTACAGAGTATCAATGGAAACAACATTAGAAAGGAAAAGAGAACAAGATGTACAGTGTAAAGGAACAAGAAAAGAAGTTACATTAAAATTCTGTAAAACAACAACAAAAAAAATGAATAAGAAAAAAATTTTAATAGTAAAAAATTTGGTTGCCTTTTATTTCTCTTTATTTTTTCAGGCATCCTGGTCTTCTTCCCAGTCTCAGAAGGAAGCATGCAGTCCTTCACTATTACATATTTTGTTGGCTATTGGTTTTTCATAGACAGCCTTTGTCAGTTTTATCATGAATGGGTGTTGTAGTTTGTCAAGCATTTGCCTGCATCTACTAAAATTATAATGTGCTTTTTGTCCTTTACTCTATTAATATGGTATCTAAGACTAACTGATTCCCAGATAGAAAAGCACATGGACATAAGGAGGGGAGCATCACACACTGGGGTCTGATGGGGGAGTGGACAGGAGAGGGACAGCAGAGGGGTGGAGAGGTTGGGGAGAGAGAACATGGGGAGAAATGCCAGATATAGGTGACAGGGGGATGGGGGCAGCGAACCACCTTGCCATGTATGTATCTATGCAACAATCCTGCATGATCTGCACATATACCCCAGAACCTAAAGTACAATTTAAAAAAAAAAAAAAAAAAAGAAAGAAAATTTGCATTCTTATAATAAACACCAATAGGTTGTAGCATACACTGTTTGTAAGTGTTGCTGAGTAAGTTAATGTATCTTTAAAATTTTTTGTGTCTATATTCATGAATACTTCCTGGTCTATAGTTTTCTTGTGCTTTCTCTTATGATGGTCTTGCTACTGGCCTCACAAAAGGAGTTGGGAAGTGTTCCTCCTCTATATCCTGAAGGGTTTATGAACTACTGGTATGATTTCTTTTTTAAATATTTGAATTCCAGGTATGGTGGCTCACACTTGTAATCTCAGCACTTTGGGAGGCTGAGGAAGAAGAATCACCTTAGCTCAGGAGTTCAAGACCAGCCCAGGCAACTTAAGATCTCTCAAATGTTTTTTTTTTTTTAATTAAAAAAAAAACAGGCTGGACATGGTAGCACGCCTGTAGTTCCAGATACCAGGCAGGCTGAGAGACGACCATTTGAGCCCAGGAAATCAAGGCTGCAATGAGCAATGATTATGCCACTGCACTCCAGTATGGGCAATAGAACAAGACTATCTCAAAAATAATAAATAAATGAATGATAAAATTACAGATGAATGAATGATAAAATTCAATGGTAGCAATGGACCAAGAAGGCTAGTGACAAGTCTCTAGTGATTGTCTCCCCTGCAGAATCCCAAAATAAACAACTATCTATACAAAAAAGCACCTTCATTAAGAACCAAAAATCAGGTGAGTGATCATAGTACCTGGTTTTAACTTCCTATTAAAGAAAGAGGCACTGAAGAAACTAAGAAAGATAGTCTTCAATCAGCTACACCACTCCTTCTCCACCCCCTGGCTGCAGTCACAGGCAGCACACACAAGCTGCACACTTGGGGGGATGAAAAGCACAGTGACTGGGTGTTTTGCACTGGAATTCAGTGCTGTCCTGTCACAGCAGAAACCAACCCAGGGCAGAATTAGCCAGCACTCACTGAGAGAACATTTAGATCAGCCCTAAAAGAGAACCTACATTCTGGCAAGCCCTGCCACCATGGACTAAAGTGCTTTGAGGTCCCAAATAAACCTGAAAGACAACTAAGATGACAAAATCTGCAATTCTTGGGCAAGTCCTAGTGCTGGGCTGGGCTCAGAACCAGTGGACCTGGGGGGCACATGACCTAAGATACCAGCTGTGGCCACCATGGGAGTGCTTGGCCCTGCCTACCCCAACCCCAAGTCGTGAAGCCTGCAGGAATGAAAGTTACTCCTTTCTTCTGCTTGAGGAGAGAAGGGAGAGAGTAAAGAAGGCTTTGTCTTGCAACTGGGACACCAGCTGAGCCACAGTAGAACAGGGTACCAGAAAGAATTCTGAGGCCCTCACTCACTCCAGGTTCTGGCTCCCAGACAATTATTTTAGATACACTCTGGGCCAGATGGGAACCCATGCCTTGAAGGGAAGGACTCAGTCTGATGGGATTCATCACCTACTGACTAAAGGGTCTTTGGGTGATGAAGTATCAGTGATAACCAAGTAGTAGTTGCCACGCAGCTTTGAGTATGACCTAGCACATTCCCAGCTGTGCTGGCCACAGGGAGAAACCCCTTCTGCTTGAGAAAAAAATAAGAGTAAAGGAGACTGACATTACTTTTCATGTCTTGCAACATGGGCACAAGCTTGGCCACAGTAGGGTAATGTACCAAGCAGGCTCCTGGGGACTCCAGTTCCAGGCCTGGCTCTTAGACAGGATTTCTGGACCTGCCCTGAGCAACAAGAGAACTCACTGCCATGAAGGGAGAGACTTGGGACTGGTAGCATTCACCAAAGCTGACTACAGAGCCTTTGAGCCTTGAGTGAAAATCAGCAGTAGCCAGGCAGTACTCACTGCAGGCCTGGGGCAATGGTGACCACAGGGAGAGACTTCCCTATTTAAGGAAAGGGGAGGGAAGAATGAAAAGGACTTTGTTTTGCAGCTTGGGTCCCAGCTCAATTACAGTGGAATAGAGCACCACGTGGATTCCTACAGTTGCCAACTCTAAGCCTGGCCCCTAGATGGCATCTCTGGACCCACCTGGAGCCAGGGGGAAATCACCATCTTGAAGGAAAGGACACAAGACTGGCTAGATTTGCCTCTTGCTCCTTGTAGAGTCACTGGGACTTGAATGAACATATGCAGTAGCCAGGCAGCGGTCACTGCAAGCCTTCAGTGAGACCCAGTGCAGTGCAGTGCAGAGCCAGTGCTGTGCTGTGCTTCAGGTCTGACTCCACGCAGTCCCAGAGGTGGTGGCTACAGAGGTGCTCGTATCACCCTTCCCCCAGCTACAGGCAGCTCAGCACAGAGAGAGAGACTTCGTTTGTTTGAGAAAATTAAGTAAAGGGAGCAAGAGTCTCTGCCTGGTAATCCAGGGAATTTTCCAAGGTCTTAACCAAGACCACCAAGGTGGTAAGTCTGTAAGAACCACAGTGTGGGCTTGGGGCGCCTCCTACAGCAGATTATGACATAGGGTGGCCTCTAAAGCAGTTATGGCTACAGTGACCAAAGACTTAGATCACACCCACAAGTCCCTTCAAACACCTAGAAAGCCTTCCCAAGAAGGAAGTATATAAACAAGCCCAGAAGACTACAATAAATACCTAAATCTTTAATGCCCTGACATCAGTGAACATCCACAAGCATCAAAACCAGCCAATAAAACATGACTACACCAAATGAACTAAATAAGGCACCAATACCAAACCAAGAGAGATACGTGACCTTTCAGATGGAGAATTCAAGAGAGCTGTTTTTTCAAGATAGCCAACAAAATTCAAGATAACACAGACAAGGAATTCAGAATCCTATCAGATAAATTTAACAAAGAGATTGAAAAAATTAAAAAGAATCAAGCAGAAATTCTGAATCTGAAAAATGCAAATGACATTCTGGAGAATGCATTGGAGTCTCCTAAAAGCAGAACTGATGGGACTGGGCATGGTGGCTCACGCCTGTAATCCCAGCACTTTGGGAGGCTAAGGCGGGCATGGTGAAACCCCATCTCTACTAAAAATACAAAAATTAGCTGGACATGGTGGCTCATGCCTGTAATCCCACCTACTCCAGAGGCTGAGGCATGAGAATTGCTTGAACTCCAGAGGTGGAGGTTACGGTGAGCAGAGATCGCACCACTGGACTCCAGTCTGGGAGACAGAGCGAGACTCCACCTCAAAAATAAAAAAAGAAAAGAAAAAAAAAGCCAGGCACAGTGACTCACGCCTATAATCCTAGCACTTTGGGGGGCCAAGGCAGGCAGATCATAAGGTCAAGAGATCAAGACCAGCCTGGCCAACATGAAGCCCTGTTTCTACTAAAAGTACAAAAATTAGCTGGTGTCGTGCCGCACGCCTGTAGTTCTAGCTACTCAAGAGGCTAAGGCAGGAGAATCACTTGAACCCAGGAGGCAGAGGTTGCAGTGAGCCAACACGGAGCCACTGCACTCCAGTATGGGTGACAGAGCGAGACTCGGTCTCAAAAAAGGAGAAAAGCAGAACTATCAAGCAGCAGAATTAGTGAATAGGAAGACAGGCTATTTGAAAATACACAGAGGGAACAAAAGAAAAAAGAATAAAAAACAATGAAGCACACCAACAAGATCTAGACAATAGCCTCAAAAGGTCAAATCTAAGACTTATTAGCCTTAAATAGAAGGTAGAGGGAGCTGGGGTTGAAAGTTTTTTCAAAGGTATAATAACAACAGAACTTTCCAAACCTTATTGAAAAAGATATCAATATTCAAGTATAAGAACACCAAGCAGATTTAACCCAAATAAAACTACCTCAAGGCATTTAACAACCAATCATCCAGAAGTCAAAAATAAAGAATCCTAAAAGAAGTAAGGGGAAATAAACGAGTAACACACAAAGGAGTACCAATACGTCTGGTCTGGCAGCAGACTTCTGGGTGGAAACTTTGTAGGCCATGACAGAGTGGCACAACATACTTAAGATGTTGAAGGAAAATAACTCTTTATTCCTAGAACAATATATCCAATAAAAACATACTTCAAGCATGAAGACTTTCCTCGAAAACAAAAACTAAAGGAATTTATCAACACCAGAAAAGAAATGCTACAAGGAGTTATGAAAGGAGTTGTTTTTTGTTTGTTTTGAGACCGCATTTTGCTCTTATTGCCCAGGCTGGAGTGCAGTGGCACACTCTCCGCTCACTGCAACCTCACCTCCCATGTTCAAGCAATTCTGCTTCCTCAACCTGCCAAGGAACTAGGACTACAGGTGCCCAGTACCACATCTGGCTAATTTTTTGTATTTTTAGTAGAGATAGGGTTTCCTCATGTTGGCCAGGCTGGTCTCAAACCCCTGACCTCAGGGTACCACCTGCCTCGGCCTCCCAAAGTGCTGGGATTACAGATATGAGCCACCACTCCTGGCCACAAGTTCTTTAATATGAAATAAAAGGACATTAATGAGCAATAAGCAATCACCTAAAGGGATAAAACTCACTAATAGGGACAAAGAAAACCACAGAATAGTCTAACACTGTAATTGTGGTATGTAAACTACTTATATTTTGAGTAGAAAGACTAAAAAGATAAATTTATCAAAAATGGTAATTTTTCCAGACAAAGGATAATAAGGTGTAACTTGAATTGGCAAAAAGATTAAAAAGTGGAAGATGAGGTTAAAGTATAGAATTTTTTTTAGTTTTCTCCCTCAGTGTTCAGCTGTCAGTGATTTAAAATAATGGGTTATAAGGTATTATTTGCAAGCCTCACAGTAACCATAAATCAAAAATAAGATACAACAAATTCAACAAATAAAAAGCAAGAAATAAAACCAAGAAAATCACCCTCACTAAAAGGAAGACAGGAAGGGAAGAAGGAAGAAAAGACCACAAATCGACCAGAAAGCAAATAACAAATGGTAGAAGTAAGCCCTCACTTACCAAGAACACTGAATGTAAACGGACTAAACTGTCTAATAAAAATAGAGTGGCTAAATGAATTAAGAAAAAAAAAAAAAAAGGCCAAATGATCTGTTGCCTACAAGAAACCCACTTCACCTATAAAGACACACACAGACTGAAAACAAAGGGATGAAAAGATATTTCATGCCAATGGAGACCAAAATAGAGTAGGACCTATACTTAAAACAGACAAGCTAGATTTCAAGACAAAAATTATAAAAAGGGATTTTTAAGTCAATATATAATGATTAATGGGGTCAATTCAGCAAGAGGATATAACAACTGTAAATTACACCCGTCACTGCAGCACCCAGATATATAAAACAAATATTGGAGCTAAAGAGAGAGATAGACCACAATGTAACAATAGCTAGATTTCAACACCCCGCTTGCAGGATTGGACAGAACTTCCAGATAGAAACGTCAATGAACAAAGAAACAGCATACTTAATTGGCACTACAGACTAAATGAACTTTTTAGATGTTTATAGAACATTTCACTCAATAGCTGCTGAATACACATACCCCTCATAGGCACATGGATCATTCTCAAGGATAGAGCATATGTTAAGCCACAAAACAAGTCTTAAAACATTCCAAAAAATTAAAATAAGGTAGACAAAGGATGTAAATTAGTAAAGCCAGTATGAAGAACAGTATGGAAGTTATTGAAAAACCAAAAATAGAACTTCCATATGATCCAGCCATCTCACTGCAAGGTATACACACAAAAGAATGGAAATCAACATACTGAAGAGGTATTTGCACTCCCATTTTTACTGCAACACTGTTTCATAAGAGCCAAAATTTGGAAGCAACCTATGTAACCATCAACAGACAAATGTATAAAGGAAATATGGTGCATAAACAAGTACCACTTCAGCCATAAAAAAGGAATGAGATACTGTCATTTGCAACAACGTGAATGGAACTGGAAATCAGTATGTCATGTGAAATAAGTAAAGCACAGAAAGACAATCTTTGCACGTTCTCACTTATTTGTGGGAGCTAAAAAACACTGAAACAATTGAATACATACATGGAGATAGAGAATAGAAAGATGGTTACCAGAGGCTGGAGAAGTGGGAATCGCTAATGGGTACAAAAACATGGTTAGGTAGACGACACAATAGGGTGACTACAGTCAACAACATTTTTAAGTATAATTGAATTATTTCTACTACAAAGAAAGGATAAACATTTGTGGTGATGAATACTTCAGTCACCCTGGCGTGATTACACATTATACACCTGTATCAAAATGTCCCATGTACCCCTCATAAATATATACACCTATGTACCAACAAAAACAAAAATATATATATTTGGGCCAATCATGGTGCCTCACGTCTGTAATCCTAGCACTTTGGGAGACCAAAGCAGGAGGACTGCCTGAGCTCAGGACTTGTAGACCAGCCTGGGCAACACAGCGAAACCCTGTCTCTACTAAAAACACAAAAAATTAGGGTGGTATAGTAGTGTGTGCCTGTAGTCTCAGCTATTCAAGAGGCTGAGAGGTACAAGAGTCACTTGAACCCGGGAGGCAGAGGCTGCAGTGAGCCCGGCACTCCAGTCTGGGAGAGAGTTAGACACTGTCTCCAAAAAAAAAAAAAAAACACAGATATATAGGTAATCTCTCTCTCTCTCATGTATGTATGTGTATGTATATGTATATTTGATAAAATTCACCAGTAAAGATATCTGGAGGCCAGGCACAGTGGCTCACACCTGTAATCCCAGCACTTTGGAAGGTAAAGGCAGGCAGATCACTTGAGCCCAGGAGTTCAAGACCAGCCTGGGCAGTATGGTAAAACTCTGTGTCTACAAAAAATACAAAAACTAGCCAGGTGTGGTGGTACATGCCTATAGTCCCAGCTACTCAGGGGGCTGAAGTGGGAGGATTACTTGAGCCCAGGAGGTCAAGGCTGCAGGAGACTTGACCACTGCACTCTAGCCTCGATGACAGAGTAAGACCACGAATCCAAAAAACAAAACAAAAAAAGCTATCTAGGTCTGGGATTTCCTTTACAAGAAGATTTTTAATTATTAATTCAATTTAATTACTTGTTAGAGGTGTATTCACACTTTTTATTTTTTCTTGAGTCCGTTTTGGTAATTTATGACTTTCTATGAATTTTTCCATTTCACTTAAGTTGCTAATTTGCTGGTCTAATATTTTTCATGATACTCTCTTATAATCTTCTTACAGTTTCTGAGAGGTCAGTGGTAACATCCACTTCTTTTTATTCTTAATTTTCACAAACTTTATTTTTGGTTAGCCTACCTAAGGTTTTGTTAACACCTCTACCTTTGATTGTGAAAAGAAAAACTGATTTTTCTCCACCATTTTTCTGTTTCCTATTCCCTTTTTTTGTATTACCTTTGGTTTGTTTTTGTCTATTTCTAGATTTTAAGGTAGAAAGTTTAGATTACTGATTTAAAATCTTTCCTGTTTTGAAACATACACATTAAAATATATAAATTTCCCTCTGAGCATCTATTTAGTTGCATCACATTTGGATATACTGTATTCTTATTTTATTCAGATCAAAATACTATCTGACCTCCTTTGTAATTTCTTATTTGACCCAAGGGCTATTTAGAAATGTGTTATTGTTAATTAGTGGATTATTTACAAATATTTTCAGATTCCCTAAATTTCTTTGTGTTGTTGAATTCTAATTTAACTTTGCTGTGGACAGAGAACATACTTTTGTACGATTTCAATCTTCTTAAATTTAGCAAGACTTATCTTATGGTCTAGTATACAGTCTGTCCTAAGAAATGCTCTAAGTATGCTCAAAAAGAATATGTGTTCTGCTGCCATGCAGAATTCTGTTTTACAGTTGGTCAATTATGGTATCTTTCAACACATCAGTAGAAAGGAATGAACTATGTCATGGATGAACATCAAAAGCATTATGCTGAACAAAGAAGCCAGGAGTAAGAGATCACATATTATACAATTCCACTTACATAAAATGTCCAGAAAAGGCAGATTTATAAAGACTGAAAGTAGATTAGTGTGTGCCTGGAGCTGAAATGAGCAATGGGAGACAGTTGTAAATGGTCCTGTGGGGTCTTACTAGAGAATAAAAATGTTGTATGGTGCTGGCTGTGTACTCAATAAAGTTCCTAAAAATCATGGAACTATATACTTACAATGGGTTAAGTTTATGATCTGTAAAATATAACTCAAGACAAATTTACATGGATATTTATAAATTCAATACAGATAAATGCCAATTTAAAAAATTCATTGGAAGTTTACTATAAGAAGTAGCCATGGCATCAAACCCTTATTTCAAAAATCAATAATCACTGCCAGGTGTGATGGCTCATGCCTGTAATCCCAGCACTTTGGGAGACTGAGGCAGACAGATCATTTGAGGTCAGGAGTTCGAGACCTGCCTGGCCAACATGGTAAGATTCTGTCTCTACTAAAAATACAAAAATTAGTCCAGTGTGATGGCACATGCCTGTAATCCCAGCCTTACATATTTTACAGATTATAAACTTCACTCTCTTCACTATAGCCACTTGGGAGGCTAAGGCAGGAGAATCACTTGAACCTGGAAGATAGAGGCTACAGTGATTCGAGATCATGCCACCACAATCCAGCCTAGGTGACAGAGACAGACTCCATCTCGATTAAAAAAAAAAAAATCAATGATCAAATATGTCCTTTCTTTCCCACTGTATTTTTATGAAAATATTAAATTGGATTTTTGATAACCAAACAATCCTAGTGATGAGATCTTCATTACACTGTAAGTCCAAACACTAAATTTAGAAGAAATAAAAGGATCAGAAAAATGGCCATTTGTAACTCTTAATGAAATAAGTGATTCAAATAAGTTGACCACTCAGGGCAACTATCATACATGGAGCTAAATCATGAGGGAAATACGATGATGCACATGGCTAGTCAAGCCTAGCATCACTAAAAGCAGGACCATCAGACATTATGCACCTCCTAATGCCATGAATAAGTATAAGGCATCAACTATTAAATAGTCTGGCCAAAATTTCAACCTGAATCTAACTGTGCTTTTAGATATAACTTTCCATTTACAGAAATCCAAGGGCTTGAGGAAGAAGTTCAATGAAAACAAAAGAATCATATAAACCCAGAGTACAAGAAATTGTACACGATAAGTGTCCAAGTTTCTTCAACAACAAAACATTAATAAAGGAGGAAACTGTTCTAGATGAAGACAGACTGAAGAGACACAACAGTGAAATGCCATATATGAACCTTGTTTGGATCAAATTTCAAATAACCCAACACTGTGAGCATGTTTGAGACTACTGAGGAAATCTGACTATGGAATTACTAACAATTTTATTCAGTTGATAATGGTACTGTAGCTACTCAAGAAAACTGCATTTTTTAGAGATATATACAGAAGGGTTTAGAGGTGAAATAACATGGTATCAGAGATTTGCTTTAAATTATAACAGCAGCAGCAAAAAAAGAAAAAAAATCAATGGCCAACATGAAGCTGGGAAAATGTTGAACTTTGTTCAATATGGGGCTTTATTTATACTCTTCCTCTAGCTTTGCATATGTTTGAAAAATATAATAAAAGTTTTGTTTTAAAGACAAAAACCAAATAAAGTTTAGTAGCAAGAGTGCAATTGCCGCTAAGCTTTTTTTGAAACAGAGAAGATAACTTCCCACAAAAATGAAATGCATATGGTTCCTGGGACCCCAGGCTAGAATGAGTTACCTTCTGGCAATCCTCTTGAAACTGGATTGAAATAATTCTTCCATGACATGATGCTGTTCCCGACAAAGAACTTCCGTCATCAATTCCAACAACATAGGACTTTGAGATAATTCCAATGCATCTAGAAACTGGAAGAAATACATCATCAAAATTTTGTTGGGTTTTACTTTTGCTTCAATAGTTTAACTATATAGTAAAAAATGTAAACATCTAAAAAGTTTCTTATATAGTAAAAATATATAACATATAAAAAAAATACCAGAATTTCACAGACTTAACAAATACTAATATTTCTGTCATTTTTACAGATATTGTGGATGGCTGGTATATATCAGTGTTCACTATATACTGGGCCTGCATTCTTTTTAGGTTTTGCAAACATTACTCTTTTCTCTCTCTCAGGTTCTGAGAGTCCCTGGTGATGTGTCTTCCACAGGCCCCCTCCTTCACCACACCAAAGACTCTTGTCCTTACTCTGATTCTGGTCATGTGCATCTTTTCCTCACTGTCCTTGCTGTAGAGGTAACAACCCAGGCAGCTCCCTCAACGTTCTCATCCTAACTCTCCCCTTCTCTGTCTCAGTGTTTGTTCTACTTTCTAGGAGATATCCTTAATTTTACCTTCAGAATAGAACAGGTATGTTTTCATTTAAATTTTGCTTCTGCATATTTAATTTCCAAGGATCCTTATCCTATCTTATGGATACAATACCTTCTTTCATCTCTGAAACTATTCTGTGCAGTGTCCACTGCACTTGAGCCTGGGTGACAGAGAAACCTTCTGTCTCAAAACCAAACCAAAACAAAACAAAACAAAAAAAGGCCTGGCATGGTGGCTCATGCCTGTAATCCCAGGACTTTGGGAGGCCAAGGTGGGTGGATCACAAGGTCAGGAGATTGAAAGCAACCTGGCCAACATGATGAAACCCCATCTCTATTAAAAATACAAAAAAATTAGTTAGGTGTGGTGGCGCGTGCTTCTTATCCCAGCTACTCAGGAGGCTGAGGCACGAGAATCGCTTGAACCAGGGAGTCAGAGGTTGTAGTGAGCCGAGAGAGCGCCACGGCACTCAAGCCTTGTGAAAGAGCGAGACTCTGTTTCAAACAAACACACACACACACACACACACACACACACACACACCCCCCACAAATACATTTCATGTCTATATCCAGCCTGGGGTCCTAACCCCGAGATATGTCATAATGTATATACAAACATTCCAAAATCTGCAATGCTTCTGGTTCCAAGCATTTCAGCAAAGAGATGCTCAACCTACTGTATCAGGGATAATCATGAAATGCTTCTCAAATAATCATTAAATTTTAGAAACTGGAAATTACTGGTAATATTCTATTTCTTAGCTTCTTTTGGTATCATTGTTCATAACTTATATATATATATATTATATATTCCATTTTATGCATAAAATGTTTCACTATCTAAAAATGGGAGAAAAAAAATTCCAATGGATTCACATATACTCCTGTCACTGCTCTGCAAGTGAATTAAATGAATTCTTAAAAGTTAGAGCACTTCTCTGATTCTGTATATTCCACACACTTCTTTTCATCAAGATATGTAACAAGAAAAAAAGAATCAGTGTTTTAATCTTACTTGATACTACTAGAAACTAACCTTTTTCATGCAGTCCACGTAATTATTGTACCGCGGAGTTCCTGGGGGAAATTCCCTGGACTGCATGGGGAAGTGAGCAACAATGAGCTGCTCCAGGACACGCCTAAGTTCCTCCAGACTACCTCCAGTGAGGCTGGTGAAGAACGGAAGAAGAGTGACAGCTTGGCCCTGTGGAGCAAGGCAGACATAAGAAACTGCACTAATTGTGGCTTACAGATCCTACAGAATAAATAAAATTACTGTTTTCTAAAGACATTGCAAATAAAGCACTATTTGGACTCAATGAATGACTTCAGCATAATTTCTAAATTATATTAAAAACCAACCTGAACACAATTCTGTATCTCATCTTTTTTTTTTTGAGATGGAGTCTCACTCTGTCACCCAAGCTGGAGTGCAGTGGCATGATCTAGGGTCACTGCAACATCTACCTCCTGGGTTCAAGTGATTCTCACTGCCTCAGCTTTCAGAGTAGCTGGGATTACAGGTGCCTGCCACCACGCCTGGCTAATTTTTTTGTATTTTTAGTAGATACGGGGTTTCACCATGTTGGGCAGGCTGGTCTTAAACTCCTGACCTCAGGCTATTCACCTACCTCAGCCTCCCAAAGTGCTGGGATTACAGGCGAGAGCCACTGCACCCAGCCTATACACCTCAGCTTTGATTCTTAACCAGGCTAGTCAGTTGACTCAGGCTATAGACACATAAATAAATACAACATGGTGCTGATTCGGTATGTGCTTCCTCTTCTACAAATAATGACCCTAGTAAAAATGTACTGGACAAGCTTTGTGTGGATGGGGTGGTTAACAACTACACATTGCAGAACTACCTGAGAACTTCACAGTGAGCTTAACTAGGAGTTGATTCCTATCTCCCTTGCATGGCAGATAAACTCCAAGACTGTCTATGGAGAAATGGGAAACTTGATTAATCACACAGCTGAAAATTCCAAAGAATTATCCCCTTTATCCAGTAATAAGGTCTCTTGCATTAAGGCCACATTTCAATAGGATTTAAAATTTAATTGTTCTAGGACTTTAAATTTAGTAATCTTTAAATGACAATATTTATTAATTCTTGACCCTAAAAATCACCAAAGTTTTATATTATTTAATAAATAACTGAGTAATAAAGTCATTATAGCAATCCCCAAAAGCCAATTTAAATCGTATGTATGCAAACACAAAATGTTAATTCATCCAAATATGACAATCTTATACTTTAAAAGAAATGTTCTCGGGCTATGGCATCTCACATCTGTAATCGCAGCACCTTGGGAGGCTGAGGCAGGTGGATCACTTGAGGTCAGGAGTTTGAGACCAGCCTGGCCAGTAGGGTGAAATACACTAAAAATGCAAAAACTGGCCAGGCCTGGCGGCACATGCCTATGATCCCAGCTACTCAGGAGGCTGAGGCATGAGACTCACTTGAACCCAGGAGGTGCAGGTTGCACTGAGCCAAGATTGCTCCACTGCACTTCAGCCTGGGCAACAGAGTGAGACTCCAGTCTCCAAAAAAAAAAAAAAAAAGAAAGAATGAACGAATGAAATGTTCTTACATCTTGGAAAGACACACTGAACTGAAGCAGGTATAGGTCAGATAACATGGCCGGCCCGCTTGGCCTTCCTGGACAGCTGATGGGTGGGGTGACTGCACAGGTGAAATAACAGGCCCACACAGGCTGGTTATCGAGACTGGCTCATCAGTACAGTGGGATTACTGTGCTAGTCTATTTTTGAACATGCTTGAAATTTTCCATAATGAAAAACAAAAAACATCACAAATATGCAAAAATAAAAACAGGAAAGAGAATGTAATCCAAAAAAATAAATATTTCACTATTTACCTTTAAATGTAGATCCAGCTTTGTGTCAGCAAGTAGACTAAGATATGTTGTAAAGACTTCAGGGAATGAACCATGACTTGTATTAAAAGATACAGATGAATCAATCTAAAGAAGGGAAAAGAAAAACAGGACACATTTGTATATTACATCTCTGTTTCTTTAACCCATTGCGCCAATGTTTAAATTCTAGAAATGAACTGTAAATTTAACTTTGGGCTTCAATAATATTTTCACAAGCTTATTGTAAAATATTTTAATACTTTTAAGACAATACATGCAAAGGTGCTTTAAAAAGATAAAGGAGAAGAAACAATAAGTCTAATAAATAATAATGGAAAAACTTTAAAAAGTAAGGTAAATATAAACAACTATCCTGTCAAAATATTTTCTTATTTGGCAAACCAATGAGCTTTTGGAGCAACCTCCATCAAATTTTAAAGAAAAAGTTACAGAGTTCAAAGAACAAACATAACTGCTTTTTTAAGGAATCTCAAAATACCTGTAAAATTTTTGCCAGTAAGGTCAGCACTGCCATTTTACTTTCAAGAGGGGAATCCTTGGCCCACCATGAATCACACTTCTTCCAGTGCTGAAGAATTACAGTCGCAAGTTTCAGTCCTTGGTTTTTCTGGCTTGCTCGCTCCCTGAAGCTCTGGTCTAACATACCGTTCAAAACGGCACTCACCTGAGGCAATTTGATGGTGAGAGTGAAGGAAAATTTTGAATTTTGAGAATGACAGATAGAAAACAAAATTTACTGTCATTTCAAAGCTATTCTTGGAAAATAAAGAAGCTATTTCTATAATAGGTGTTTACTTCAAAACTGCTCGAGTTTGATTTGAGGTGCACTTTAACCATAGTTTTTCCATAGAAAGCACAGGATGGCCTTAGCTATGTCATCAGGCTCATCCAGCTGCTCCTGGCTTTCCTAGTCTGGACAGTCTTGATAGAACTCCATTTGAAAAAGGAGTCAGCTCTCTTCTGTCACCACCAAGAACACTGTATATGCACACATAAGCACACACAAGTATACACAAACAAGTGCATAAATATGTACATATGCATACTTCTGTCCCACTGCCACTGTACATGCATGCATAAGCACACACAGGTGTACACACACAAGCAAACATGCACACAAGTGCATACTTATGGTCCCACCACCACTGTACAGGCACACACTATAAACACACGCATAAACATGCACACGCACAAACACACACTTCCTGTTCAACTACCATTATACACACACACACACACATTTCTGTCTCTCCACCACTCCTGCGACAGAATGACAGGTTAACATTCACTATTCCTGTCATTCTGACCATATAAACATTTTCCACAATGTTTCAAGCAGAAACAATGGTTTTCCCTTTTTGCCCATTTTGTACTCCCTGAAGTTAATCTTGTTTGCTTTCATTGTTTGCAGTGTGTCTGTCATTAACTCATCATCAAACTCTCCCAAGTTATGAAATTGCTGCAAGCCCTCTAAGCCTATCAGGTCTATCTGCCCCATCTCTGTGGTGACTCAGCTCCTGATCTGCAATGCTGGTGCTGGGCCATCCAACGCTGGTGCTGGGCCATCTGTGCGGGGCTGACGTCCTGCATCCAGCACCCTCCTCTCTCTTGGCTCACTGCCGGATCACTCTCCACCCAGCAGCATCCTGATGAGAGTGCAAAGGGACCTCTTGGGGATCTGGCATGTCTAAAACATCTGCATTCTACCCTCACATAATAGATAATCCAGCTGGATTCAGAACTCTAGGCTGGAGATTTCATGAATTGTGAAAGAAATTTGGTTCAAGTCTTGCAGTGTCCACACTGCTGCTAAGAAGGCCTATATCATTCAATTTCTAGATTCTTCACACATAACTGCTTTTTCTCCTGTGGAAACCTGAAAATTTTTTCTTGTAGTAAAACCCCAGGGTTCTGAATTCTCAAGAAATGTGTTCCACGTGAAGCTGTCTCTATGTACCATGCTCGACACCCCATGGCCTTCTTCCCTGGAAACTCAAGGCCTGTGCTTCTGGGCTCCTCTGGAGCTGTGTCCTCAGCAAATTCCTCTCCTGGCCCTGCTCTCTTGAGCCAAGGCCTTGCTGCTTGACCTTGTGCATGAAACCTGTCTCCTCCTCATTTCTCTCATGTTTTCTGTTTTGTCTTTTCACTCTAAACCCATTTCATTTTTAATGTCTGATGCCTATGCTTAATTCCCAAGAAACCTTTTCTGTTCTTATGTTTACTCTTGACAGCAATTCTTATTTCACAGGTACAGCAGTCTCTCATCTTTCAGTTTTTTCCTCCGCCTAGCATTTCCATCTCACTGAACAGGGCTTGCCACAGTTGCCTGTGTCCTGCTGCGTCCTCTGGCATTCCTTTCCTCAGGTGCCTGGCCCACTGGTCTGTTGGCGCACAGGTAGGACCCGGCTAGAAGCGCTGTGCAGCGTGCAGGGCTCACTGGTGGGGAGGATCACTGTCGCTGACCCAGGTGGCTATGATGCCTGCATCTTTATTTTCTCTTAGGGCTTGGTAGGATATTCTTGATGCGGAACTGAAAGTATTTGGAGGGAAAGGGCAGACAGCCTCGAAGTCTAGAATTTAGGTAGGCCTGCACTTCCTCCTTTTCCTGATGGGATCCGTATATTCAGCCATGCCAGAAACCTCCAGTCTAGAGGTCTCTATCCTTCCCAGAGAGTCATTGACCCCTCCCTTCTCCTCAAGTGGGGAGGATCAGACCCCCAACAGCAGGGACAGGAGGCTGCCCTGCAAAGGAGAACTGGCCTTTGCCCAATCCTCTCTTCTCAGCCTCTGCCCACCCTTGCTCCCATGCCTGCCCTGCTGGGGTTCAGCCAGTGTGGACCCCATCTTCCAAAGGTTGTATCACCCCACAGCTACGCTGGATTCTGTATGCAGTCTGTCACACCTGTCCTTTTGATTTACAGCTCCTGTCACTCTTGGAAATCCTTTTCTCCATGTCCTTTGAGATTATAGTGGTGCTTTTTCTAAATCCCATTCTGTTACTTTAGAGAAATTTGGGAAAAGAATAGAGGTAAAGGTGTATAATTTTTCTATCATTTCCATCAGACATTATAGTTTACAAAATCAGAATGTTAAATCTGAATGTCATCTACTATGATTTTATTTCTAACTTAAAAAAAATACAAATTCCTAGCAATCTATCACCAAAGATTCTCCTACAACAGACAAGCACTGTTTGCAAAAAAACCCCAACTTAGGAAATCATGTACTCTCCCTTAAACTGGACATACCAACAGTTAACAGTTTCTGTCCACAGAGCAGGTTAAATTTCAAAATCCCAGAAGTTTAACAAATGAAAGTCAACTGTATATTAAATACTGATCTCCAGAAAGCTGATGTGAGGGGTAAGGGGGACACAGCAGGAACATGCAGAAAATGATAACTCAGCATCAAGGCCACAAGAGAGCTGAGAACAGAGAGGTCTACCAAGGTGCGGTGACCTGCCTGCAGCTGGTATGAATGCAAAGCCACCTAAGGCCACATTTTGGCAAACATCAATATCCTGCATAGCTCTGCTTCATAATATTTAGGTTTAGAAATTTGCAAAGCATGAGGGAACAGAAAAAATGTTTCAGCATCTGATAATAACATTAACTGTTTTTTATTTTAGGAGACAGTCTCCCTGTATCACCCAGGCTGGAGTGCGGTGGCATGATCTCAACTCACTGCAACCTCTGCCTCCTGGGTTCAAGCAATTCTCCTGCCTCGACTTTCCAAGTAGCTGATATTACAGGCATGCACCAACATACCCAGCTAACTTTTTGTATTTTTAATAGAGACAAGGTTTCACCATGTTGGCCAGGCTGGTCTCGAATTCCTGACCTCAGGTGATCTGCCCACCTCATCCTCCCAAAGTGCTGAGATTACAAGGGTGAGTCATCACGCCTGGCCTAACATTCATTAACTATTGATAAAAGGTGTGTTTTGGGGTTTTTTTTTTGTTTGTTAAAAGAAAGAGACTTTAACCTTCTAGAAAAAAAATCTTGTCATATTTTAATGAAATATTTCAGGAATATGGCAACCTTTTTACAAGCATTACATAAGAAAACATTGGCCGGGCACAGTGGCTCACACCTGTAATCCCAGCACTTCGGGAGGCTAAGGTGGGCAGATCAGGAGGTCAGGAGTTAAGACCAGCATGGCCAACATAGGGAAACCCCGTCTCTACTAAAAACACAAAAAACTAACCGGGCATGGTGGCGGGTACCTACAATCCCAGCTACTTGGGAGGCTGAGGCAGGAGAATCACTTCAACCCAGGAGGCAAAGGTGGTTGCAGTCAGCAAAGATTGCATCACTGCACTCTAGTCTGGGCGACGGTGCAAGACTCTGTCTCAAAAAGAAAAAAAGAAAGAAAGAAAAGAAATATTTACTTAAAGGAAAATTTTGTTACCATTTTGGGATTGTCCATTGATGACTGCATAAGCTCCAATACAGCAAGATCCATATTTTTCAACAATTCCATGTTGATCGTTTCTGAGAACAAGCTATAGAAATACTCCCCATGGGAGAAGTGGATGATGCTGCTCTGTGAGCTGCCCAAGGATGGCATGGACAGCAATGCTGTGTTCAGGAGAAGACTCACAAGGCGCTCACACTGGAAAGAAGAAAGGAGAGGTACCATAACTGGGGCACATCTTTGCATGGCACAGAAAGACCTTTGGGCAACTGATAACTTTGAAATTGGAAAATGACACAGTAAAGTCTAAAAACAGCCTGATATGTGAAGCCTGGATTCAAGCTGAAATTGTATATATTTCAACTAGCCTCCATTTTCTAGGTTTCATTTTGGGAAAGAAATCTTCCTTGACCCATATTTCTTGCGAATGCCCAAAAAATCTTGTTGTTTTTTATTTTATTTTTTGAGACAGGGTCTCGCTCCGTTGCCCAAGCTGAAGAGCCATGACACCATCTCGGCTTACCGCAACGTCTACCTCCTGAGTTCAAGCGATTCTCCTGCCTCAGCCTCCCAAGTAACTGGGATTATACGTGCATGCTACCACACCCAGCTAATTTTTCTATTTTTAGTAGAGATGGCATTTCACCATTTTGTTCAGGTTGGTCTCAAACTCCTGACCTCAAGCAATCCACCTGCCTTGGCCTCCCAAATTGCTAGGATTACATGCATCAGCCACCGTGCCCAGCCTCGTCGTTTTTTAAAAACAGGGTCTCACTCTGTTGCCCAGGCTGGAGTGCAGAGGCATGATCATGACTCACTACAGCCCTTACTTCCTGGGCTCAAGCTATCTTCCCGCCTTAGCTTCCCGAGTAGTTGGGACTACAAGCATACGCCACCACACTTGGCTAATTTTTTTTTTAATTTTTTGTAGAGACAGGGTCTCACTATGTTCCCCAGGCTATTCTGAAACTCCTAGGCTCAAGCCATTGCCTACCCAGTGTTGTTGCTTTGAGGGTAAAGTCTAGTAAGGGTGAGTATTTTTAGACAATTTAAATATGTAATTGTCTACATTAACTGGACAAAGGGGTGAAAAGGGGGTTTCTGCTACAGAAGAAAGGAAGTTGGGATGGAGTGAACACAGAGGGCTGACTGCAGATCTCAGCTACAGCAGTGACTATTTAAGGCCAGCCCAGCATGGTTCAAAGAGTCATGAGAATATTTTTTTTGGAGCCTCTGGGATTATCCTTCAGAGGCCCTCCCAATCATCCATGTGAAGGACCACCAAGGAGAGAAGAGGCCACATGTCAACACGGCTCAGTTTCATAGTTACAAAACGTTCTCTAGCTAATCCCTTTTGGAAACAAAATGGGATAGACAAAATCTCAGTATTAAAAGAATGTTGTTCTATTCTGGTTTTTTTTTTTAAACTATTGGAAAAATAATACTTTAGAAAGAAAGTCGGCTCATGTAAATCATTCAATACTTATCCGGCTAAGACCTTACTACCCAAACACCAGTATCTAGCGACACCTGCAAGTAAGATATGTATTTCTATTATTAGGAGTGTAGCATGCTGCGGTCTTTCCTACCAGTCCTCCAAAAGCAAACGTTAACTCCAGAAGTCCAGTGGCCAGCTGTTTACAACTGGGGTCTAGAGAAGGCAGACACTGTCTCTCATCTCCAGGAGCAATGCTTTTATAAACCAGAGTAAGAAGTTCTGTGCCAAGAGAATGATGCAGATCTGTGGACTAAAACAAAGCCAACACTGAAATGCCTAGCAAAAAGATATTTCATAGAAAAAGAACAATTTCACTCCTCTCAATAAATAAAAATCCCACTGTAGATAGCACTGACAATTACCTTCCAATATTCAGAAAAATTTTAATTCAACTTTGTTTTTGTTGTTCTTGCTGTTTTGAGATAGGGTCTCACTCTATTGCCCAGGCTGGAGTGTAGTGGCACAATCGTGGCTCACTGCAGCCTCAAGCTTCCACCTCAGCTTCCTGAGTAGCTGGGACTAGAGGTCTGTGCCACCCACTCCTGGATTATGTGGGGTTTTCTGTTTTTTAACTTAATTTTTTGTAGAAATGAATTATTGCCATGTTGCCCAGGCTGGTCTCAAACTTCTGGCCTCAAGCGATCCTCCCATCTGAGCTTCCCAAAGTGCTGGGATTACAGGTATGAGCCGCTGTATCTGGCTCAACCTTGCTTTCTATTCTAGATTGTTCATTTGTGTTGTCTTGCCACAAATGAACAACAACAGTTCTTAAGAGTTTTTCAGAAAGCTGCCCTGGAAATATCCAAATGTCCTTTATTTTGCTTTCATTTATATTTAAAATTTTTACATTTGCTTTCATATTTATACTGATACTAGAGCAAGTATTTCTGTAACTCTCATTTCAGCATGCTCAATACATAAAGGATATTTAACTAAGAATATAAATAAATACACTAATTATCATACTAAAGCTCAAAGAAATGTAAAAACAAATAGGTTATAATTACCTGAGATGGTAATATACTATGCAGAAGCCCAGCTCTGTGAAGCTGCTTACAGGCAGACACAACAGCAGCTAGCCTGCTCCTGTGCACTTGTGCATCAGGGCCATACAAGTTGACGGCACAAAGCTCCTCAATCCTGGCCATTCGAGAAAAACAGTAAACTAGGTGAGCTCTGATCTCGTTAAATTATCAAGATACACTGAGAAAAATGTTTGCACTGTTATGAAAGCAAACAGAGGGAACACCTAACAGAATCCACACACCCTGAGCTAGTGTGGAGATCAAACATGGCGCTAACCATGTCTAAAGTTTACTGAAGCTTGGTGCAGGGAAGGCGCTGGTTAAATGTAATTTCTAAACAACTACTGAGGTCACTAGCAGCAAACATCCCACTGATATGAGCCTTCCCTGAGGAAGCAGGAGCAGCTGCAGTTACACAGGAACATGCTAGCACCTGAAATTCCAAGACAACACATCCCTGAATGTGACCCAAGTGCCCACCTCTGTGCTGTTATTTTCTCTCTCAGGTGGGTCTCTAGGATATCTTCGTATGGGGACACCTTTAGTGCTTTCATCAGGTTCACACAAACATCAGGAAGATGATCCATAACCTGCACATCTCCGATGTTGAATCCTACACTCGTGGGTTCACACAGCGTCTGCACCAGAACTCTCATCAGGTGTGTGTTACACAAGTCCTTCTTCAGGAGCTGTAACAGATGGTTTGATAAACATACTTCATCAGCCAGCATTTCTATTTTCACCAGAGTGCAGGGCCCATGAGGTTGGGAATTTCTGCCTGACTAGGGAAAGAGTGGGCAGAGTTTCTCTGTAAAATAGGGGCACAGTAAACACTTGAAGTTTTTGAGCTAGGTGATCTCTGCTGCAACTCCTTACACATCGGATAAGAAAGCAGCATGGACAACAGGTGGACAGAGGCACACGACTATGCTTCTATATAGCTTTATTTGCAGAGCAGGCAGAAGGTGGCGTTGTGCCCATGGACAGTTTCCCAACCCGTGACTTAGGGGACTGCTGCATCCCAGGGCCTGGCATGCCACAGGCACATGGTAGAGATTCATGGATGAACTGACTGGAGTTTGCTCACACAGTAAAGCTCAGGGATACATGTATAAATATTTGCTAATGTGTGTTTCCTAAGGTAGATGTTTGATCATAGTTTAAAATACAGCATCCAATAAAACAATTAGAAAAAACTATTTTGTATTTTATTTACACAATGAAACTCTGAAGGACATGCAAACTTTCATGATTTTCAAGAGCAGATTGTTCATCATCATGACCTTTAGTAACAATGCATTGTAATTTTGAAAATTGCTAAGAAAATAGATTTTAAATGTTCTCATCACAAAAAATGTTACATATGTGAAGTAACAGATTCATTAATTAGCTTAATTTAGCCATTCCACAAGGCAAACCATATAAAAACATCATGCTGTATACCATAAACACAGTTTTTGACAACTAAAATAAATTGACAAATTTATTTTGACAGATAACTCTTCTGACAATGCAAAGTTTTAGAAAAGCCAAAACCTGGGCTTCTCTTCCTGGTTCTTCCCAGAATCAGGAAAAGCTGGATTGAGAGGATGAAAAATCATAATAATTTTTTTTTTTAAAGTCAAAACCCCTTCTAATAGGAACCTTTGAAGCATTTTTCCAGTACCAAATATTGAGCTCAAATTAACAAGAGCAGCAGGAACGCCTACCTTCCATCCTTCGGGGGAGGTGTTCAGGAGAGTTGTGGTGAACTCCATAATCCGAACAACAACGGTGCATTTGCTGTAGTTGTACCTTTCTCCCTCTTGTGGGCTTGGTGTGGCACCTGCTGCCCCAGTGCCAAAGCACTTTTCTGCTGCTATAATGTCATGCATAGCAATGCTTTCTAAAAAGAAAGCCACTGCTTTCAAAAGTGAAGACTGTGCTTCAATACCTAGAAGCAATTATATTAAAACATTAATTTATGCTTCCTTTCAACTCCACTAAGATTAATATAAAATTGGTTCTCTAAGTATAGGTATGATATTCGCTCAGTAAAAATTCACAACTTTTCAAAAGAAACAAACAGCTTAATAATAACTGAATAAAGTGGCAGTTATTTTTCCTCATTTCAAAATTAACACAACCTAAACGGAATTGAACTACAGACTCATCCCACAAGGACACATTTATGGAAGATCAGGTCTTGATTCTCAAACATTACATGTGAGAAGATAAATTATTATGATCATTTTAAAGGACATTTTGGCAACTCATAACAAGTTTTTAAAAATATGCACGCCAATTTCTATCAAATGTTTAAAAACTCATTATGCTTTATCTAGCACTGAAAATTTAAACTAATAAAATGACTGCAGAATTACAGGATAGTTTCTGAGAATGTTCCTTTTAGCATTATTTTTAATAATGAAAAAATTAAAAATCCTAACTGTCCTTCAAAGGACAGGAACAAATTATGGAGCAGTCTTCAAGCAGGTGTGGACAGGCACCAGTCATCTTACTGAATCAGCTTTCAGATCAACTCTCCAATAGGTTTTTTCATAAAACTCGTTTGTCTGAAAACATCCTGGAGCTGGATCTCCTCTCCCATTTCAGCCTATTCATCAGGACTCTCCTGCTTAACCAAAGACAGATCCACCCTCACCTCTCTCCAGTCTAATTGTAGTTTATTACTCCAAGGTCCACAGCCCTTCAGAGCCCTGAGAGACAATTTAAAATAATTTTATACTGTTGAAAGAGTAAAGGCAATGATTGAGTAGGAGTCTTTTTATAAGTCCCATCATTTCTAATTCTTTGTTTCCAATATAATTTAAGGAAAGTCAATCAAATTTTCAACTGACAGCATTAAAAATAATTTTGATAACATGTATTTTGATGTATTCCAAGAAGTGAGAGAACTTATATTAAGAAATATCACACACCAGGGCCTGTGGAAGGGTGGGGACTAGGGGAGGGATAGCAGAGGGTGGGGGGATAGGGGAGGGATAGCATTAGGAGAAATACCTAATGTAGATGAAGGAGTTCGAGGTGCAGCAAACCACCATGCAACGTGTATACCTATGTAACAAACCTGCACGTTCTGCACATGTACCCCAGAAAGTATAATTTAAAAAAAAACATATTCTCAAAAACCAAATATCCTTGAATCCAACAGAATACTGGATTGTAAGACACACTGCAAAGATCTGTTAAGTGTGGAAAAATGTGCATTTTAGAATAAATCAAATATGGCATTTATTTATGTGAAGAAGTTTTTTTTTTTTTGAGATGGAGTCTCACAATGTCACTCCAGCTGGAGTGCAGTGGTTTGATCTTGGCTCACTGCAACCTCCGCCTCCTAGATTCAAACAATTCTTGTGCCTCACCCTCCTGAGTAGCTGGGAATACAGACACCTGCCACCACACCTAGCACCTGCCACCATGCCTAATTTTTGTATTTTTAGTAGAGATGAGGTTTTGTCATGTTGGCCAGGCTGGTTTCGAACTTCTGATCTCAGGTGATGCACCTGCCTTGGCCTCCCAAAGTGCTGAGATTGCAGGCAAGAGCCACCATGTCTGACCATGAACAAGTGTTTTTTAATATGAAAATCTATACAAACAAAAGTAGAATTTCAACCACATAATTTTATATTTTATATGTAATAACATCAAAACTGCTATATTTATGTTATTCTGGCAGTAAAAAATGTAATGTGCACTAATAACAAATGTAATAATAACACAGAAGAAAAATATTTTTGAGATAGGGTCTCACTCTGTCACCTAGGCTGGAGTGCAGGGGCACAATCACAGCTCAGTATAACCTCAACCTTCCAGGCTCAGGCGATCCTCTCACTTCAGACTCCCTAGTAGCTGGGACCACAAGTATGCATCACCATAACCAGCTAAATTTTATAGTTTTTATAGAGACAGTGTCTCGCCATGTTGCCTAGGCTGGTCTCAAACTTCTGGGCTCAAGTGATCCTCCTGCCTCAGCTTCCTAAAGTGCTGGGATTATAGGTGTGAGCCACTGTGTCCAGCCAAGGAATCTTTAAATATGTATACTCTTTCATTAAAAAGACATAGATAGGGATATAGTAAAATTTTAAGCATAAAACTTAATACTTTAGGATAAAATCATTTGAAGGGTATGAAATGAAAATATGAATTCAGGTACTCTACATAATTTCCAATAAAGCAGCTATATTTTCAGGCCAATGATGTTGAATATAAAACTGTTACAGTATTTATTGTCCAAGGAATACATTTTTCCAAGTAAAATTAATAGTGTTGTATATTTAATATGTCAACATTTACAGCATACCAAAAAGTATAACTTTTTCACTTATATAAAGCTATGAGAAAAACTGTATTTGTCAACTATGAAGTGTGAAGGAAGGAACCCTCACGGTGAGGTGACATGAAAGAGCAGGCAAGGCAGCCACACATCACCTGTCATCATGTCACTGGCATTCTGACCTGGCAGAGCTGCTGCCCAGGGTGACCCTGGCAGCACCACAAACACAAGCATGAGGCAAGGGCAACCTACCCAGGACCTGGAGCGCTCCCACAGTTCTCTCCCCGATGAACGTGTTGTAGCATTCCAGTGCAGCCAGAAGCAGGTCCAGCCAGCAAAGCGTGGCCCTAAGACTGAATGGCCTGTGCAGGTGCAGGAGGGTGGGCTGAGCCAGGATGCCTGAGGGCTGGCAACAGCCGCCTCCCTCAAAGATGTTGATGAGAAAAGAGACACCTTCTTCCTTGAGAACATCTTTCAGCCATAAATTAGGGGATCTATTGCCTACAGGCAAGACAAAGAAACAAGATTAAAATATACACACATAAGCAACTCCCACATACCTACATTTCTTTAGTCTAATCTTTGTACCTAAATTTTCAAAATGATATGGGACAATCTTGTTTCATTTTATTATGCATTCAACTTGTCCCACTGTAATTACTTCCAAGAAGGTTATTTCCACCACAGCCATTTTCTTGAGGTTCTTTAAACATTATAAAAATAATTGGACACAATTTGGAATAGCAGCTTACTAATACTCTTTCCCCTGCCTTTTTATTTAAAAATTATTCCTTTAAGAAACAAAACAGCATGTGCAAATAAGAACAATAATATCCACCTCTTGGGCTGTTACAATGATTAGATGAATTAAAGTAGTTAACATATGAACATGTGCTTAGAATAACATCTACCACACAGTAAGTGCAGCGTTTGTTAAATAAGAGAATCAAATGAGCTGGTTTTCCAGAAAATTTTCTTTAAAATAATAAACTTCTAAATCAGAAAACAAATAAATAAAATTCAATTCTGTATGCTCTGAATTCACTAGCACTGAAAAGATTAAAGCATTCTGACTCTAATGAAGAATCCAAAACAGGTATCTCTGATATATTAAGAGAACACTCAGCTGGGGATGGTGGCTCACTGGAGGCCGAGATGGGCAGATCACTTGAGGTCAGGAGTTCAAGATCAGCCTGACCAACAAAACCCCATCTCTACTAAAAATACAAAAATCAGCCAGGCATGGTGGTACGCCCCTGTGGTCCCAGCTACTCAGAAGGCTGAGGCAGGAGAACTGCATAAACCAGGGGAGGCTGCAATGAGCCAAGATCACACCACTGCACTCCATCCTGGGCTACAGAGCAAGACTCCGTCTCAAAAAAAAAAAAAAATGAGAGAGAACATTTTATATATTAAGAGGAGGAAATATTCTGTTACATCCACTAAGAGACAAATCTATAATGATGAGCAAAAATACAAATAGTAAGATATTTAAATTCTACATCAAGAGTGACAGAAGAGGCCGGGCGCAGTGGCTCAAGCCTGTAATCCCAGCACTTTGGGAAGCCGTGGCAGGTGGATCACGAGGTCAAGAGTTTGAGACCATCCTGGCCAACATGATGAAAGCCCGTCTCTACTAAAAATACAAAAAAATTAGCTGGGCGTGGTGGCGCGCGCCTGTAGTCCCACCTACTCAGGAGGCTGAGGCAGGAGAATCGCTTGAACCCGGGCGGCAGAGGTTGCAGTGAGCCAAGGTGGCGCCACTGCACTCCAGCCTGGCGCCTGGTAAGAGTGAGACTCTGTCTCAAAAAAAAAAAAAGAGTGGCAGAAGAAAAATGATAGAAAGGCAGATGGAGAGACAGCAGACAAGGGAACAACACAAGAGAGAGAAGCTGAAGATGTAGACAAGCATGCATGGGGTCGGGGAGCCTGCCCAGCCTTGCTTCTTCTTCCTTCATCTCCACCGAAGACCTGCTGTCTGTTTCTGGGCCTGGGCCATACTGAGTCTCAGTATTCAGAAGCCGTCAGGAGCTGCCTCTCTTGGACAAATGTCAGAGGGACAACCCTGCATCTGTTGTCAAGTACTACTGATCTGGGTATTCACATACCCAACACTGCCACTATACAGTGACCTAGAAACACGTGACACAGTAACTTAAATACCACTGGAGGAACATGGATGCCATGGCTCGTACCTGTAATCCCAGCACTTTGGAAAGCCAAGGCATGAGGACTGCTTGAAGCCAAGATTCAAGACTAGCCTGTGCAACATATTAATAGCAAGACTCTTATCTCTACAAAAAAATTTAAAAATTAGCCAGGACTGGTGGCATATGCCTGTGTTTCAGCTACTCAGGAGGCTGAGGCAGGAGGATCACTTGAGCTTAGTTTATGGCTGCAGTGAACTATAATCATGTCACTGCAACCTAACCTGGACAACAAGTGAGACCTTGTCTCTTCAAAATAAACAGGTGCTGCACACCTGCAGTCCCAGCTATTAAGGAGGTTGAGGCAAGAGGACCGCATGAGCCAAGGAGTTTGTATTCAGCCTGGACAACATAGTGAGATTTTGTCTCTAAAACTGAAAAGGAAAAAAGGAAAACAAAAATACCCACTAGGGGGTTAAGATAACAAAGGAAAAAGGTGGCTACACTCTGGAAGGCCACAGAAGAGATAAATCAAGGAAGGTTCCTTAATGTTATATAAATTATATGTTGGGAGAAGAGCAAGGCTCACCTACTACCTAGCAGCCTTTGTCCAATAAAACAATTCTGAGAGATAGATCTCTATATAGTTCAGAATACATGCGGTCCGTATCATAGGCAACTGAGAAGAGAACAGCACTAGAAATGCCTGAGATTAGTACAGCTGATGTCACAAGAAATCCTGTGTGCTATCAGTCACAGACTCAGTGTGAGACAGTGGTCTGCTGATAAGTAGCTCTACCAGCATAATATCAGGGTCTCAGTTTCTACTAAATATAAGGAAAAAAAATGCCACCCACTGTCCTCCACCCCTTCCATAGCTACTGGTCCATTCTTGAATGACTAATTTCACAGTTACTGTGAGAATGACTTAACATATAAAAAAAAAATTGTGGGCCAGGCACAGTAGCTCTTGCCTGTAATTCCACACTTTGGGAGGCCAAGGCAAGTGATCACGAGGTCAGCAGTTCAAGACCAGCCTGGCTCAGATGGTGAAACCCCGTCTCCACTAAAAATACAAAAATTAGCCAGGCATGGTGGCAGGGCCTGTAATCCCAGCTACTCGGGAGGCTGACGCAGAGAATTGCTTAAACCCGGGAGGCAGAGGTTGTAGTGAGCCAAGACTGCGCCACTGCACTCCAGCTTGGGTGACAGAGCGAGACTCCATCTCAAAAAAAAAAAAATTGTTAGCTAAAACACATTAAGCAAATTTAAAATGCTAGGCCAGGCACTGAGGCTCACACCTGTCATCCCAGCATTTTGGGAGGCCGAGGTGGGCAGATCACGAGGTTTTAACTTCGAGACCAGCCTGGCCAACATGGTAAAACCCCATCTCTACTAAAAACACAAAAATTAGCTGAGTATGGTAGCATGCTCCTGTAATTCCAGCTACTCCAGAGGCTGAGGTAGGAGAATTGCTTGAACCCGGGAGGCAGAGGTTACAGTGAGCCGAGATCATGCCATTGCACTCCAGCCTGGGTGACAGTGCAAGACTCCATCTCAGTAAAAAAAAAAAAAAATAGTAATAAAAATTTTAAAATGCTAATGTTTTTGAAACAATTATCTAAATTAAAATATATATATTTCTATTATATATGTAAAATAATACAGTACAGTCAATTTATATTATATTATTCATATAGCATATATCAAATAATTGAATTCAATTATGGTATGTATTTATATATATTCTATAGTATATAATATTATCATATGCCCTATAATATAACAAAATTTAGAGTCCTTCTAAGTTTTAGAAGCCCGGAAATACATAAAGTAACATTTTCCCTCTCGTTCCATGAAGAAAAAGCCCAGATAGAACTCCACCCCAACTTTTGCCAAGGATCCAGTGTGCACATCTAGCCTGATGTGCTCTCCAAGTACAGCATGGGGCTGTGGACTGCCACACAGCACACAATGGGGGAAGTCAGGGCCTGTTCTGTCCCGAGCACAACTTCCCCACCCCCAAGCTATCATACCTGGGGTTTGGACTTAATGGACTAAATTGAACAATACAGTCATTTCTAAGAAACTCATAATTATTTCAGTCCATAAGCAGTTTAATGGTTTAGTAATTACTGAAAAGCACAGGTTCACTGCTTTCCTTTAACATCATAATGATTAGAGATCATTCAGACTTAAGATGCTGGCAATTTCTTATTAACGACATGGTGAAATAGAACTGTATTACCTCAACAATTGTTAATATTCTGAATCTTAACTATCATGTTAACTGCAATGATCACTCAATTACTCAATTCTTCTTTACTTCTTTTAAATGGGATAATAAAGCCAACTGTAGTGAAATAAAAAATATACAGATCACCATACCTGGCAATAAAGGAACAAATTTATAAAAGAGTTCAATGGATTTGTGTCGACATTCTGTCTGGGGCCTCCCACAGTGAGCTAAGAGCCACTTGACCAGATCCAGTAAACACAACGATGCTGAAGGTGGAAATCCTCTGCACAGAGACAATACACTATTATTAGTTCCTCTCCAATATGCAACACTCAGTCACCAAGGCTCCAGAAGTCATAAACTCATCGTTATCACACACACACACACGTGGAAACCTCACTAAAAGGCATTCAATATTATTTAGAGTACAATCAAAATCACACAGGTTAAATGGGTCCTAAATGCTGCTCATGTTCATTTTTTCATGTGGGAAAAAATTTAAAAGCTCTTCTTGGCCAGGCGTGGTGGCTCACACCTGTAATCCCAGCACTTTAGGAGGCCGAGGCGGGGTGGATCACAAGGTCAGGAGTTCAAGTCCAATAAGGTGAAATCCCATCTCTACTAAAAATACAAAAATTAGCCGGGCATGATGGCATTATGCCTGTAGTCCCAGCTACTCTGCAGGCTGAGGCAGGAAAATTGCTTGAACCTAGGAGGCTGAGATCGTGCCACTGCACTCCAGCTTGGGTAACAAAGTGAGACTCCAACTCAAAAAAAAGAAAAAGAAAAAGAAAAAAAAAAGCACTTCTTAAAAGAACAGCACTAAGTATTTTCATGTTTCCTTTGCAATGTACCTTGCAAAGCAGTGCTTCTCAAAGTATGGTCCCTGGACAGATGTTTCACCATTACCTCTGCACTTATTATAAATATAAGTTATCTGGCTCTACCCTAGACGTACACAGAAATTCAGAGTGGGGCCGGCCCAGCAATCTGTGATTTAACTAGATCTCCAGGCAATTCTAATGCATGCTAAGGTTAGAACCAATGAACTAAAGTGATGTTGTAAGTTAACAGAATCTGGAAGAATCAACATTAAAACAACAGAGAAAATACTAATATCCAGTCTATATGGGACTGTGCTTCTCCAGAGTGGCGGCCACTAGCACGGACAACAGACGTCCCCAGACACCCTGCAGAGATCTGGAGGGGCTGATGGAGAGCACTCATCCTGTTGGAGAAGGCAACACCATTGGGATGAAATAAGGACAAAAACTGGAAACCACTGGCCAACACCCGAGCCTTGGCTCTAGGCAGTTTTATTTCCTAATTTTATAATTCCATGTCTGTCAAAATGTTACTATTTAAATATTCAGTTCATATACTTCAAAATTTACTCAATAATGGTTCATGCATATTCTAGTCAAATCATCCACATAAAATCACATTCAAAATCAGTGCACATTAAATGAAACAACTCAGTTACACAACTAATTTTCAGTTTGTATCTACTATCTCAATCCAGATCAAATACCTTATACCTTATCCCATAAACCAAGTATTTTCAAACATAAAGCTTTTTAACTTTTTTGGAAAATGCACTCTTCATACTTCCACACATTCCTTGTTTAGAATAATTACTTATACTACCACACATTCATCCCAGGTTGTCCTTTATTAGCTGAGAATTAGTTTATGTTGGGGGAGAAAACGGAAAAGGAAGCAAGATCACCTACCGAGGCAAACGTCGTTTTTTTGCTTTGTTTAAAGAAACATGCTTCTTTTCGATGATGCGGCATAGGTGATCAATGGCATCACAACACTGTTGAATTGTACCTGTTCAATTGTACAAAGATATATTTCCAAAGAAGGTATATATAGCTGATTACGTTTTACAAATTTGTTAGCCTCATTTTTAATTGAAAAGGTAATTTTACATAAATTTAATGTTTTCATCCCTAAGAATAAAAAATTTAAATAAATGATTTATACTGCATATTCGAAACTGAGCACAAAGCTCATATTTAAGACTGCAAGATAGCATGGTACATGCACATGCAAACACACACACACAGGCACACGCACACACACAGTGCAATGCCACGCCTAACTAAAAACTGTACCACCAACATCTCAGTTACCCAAAGCACAGCCTCTCCTAATAGACCTGAGATGGAAGAGAACTTGCAGGTACTACAAAATCCACATACCAGGCCAGAACCTGTGGACTTCAATTTGAGGCTATTTTAAAGCGCTGTAAGTCTCTTGACCTCCCTTCCTATTCAGAATAAGCTATGGTATCATTCAGTAATACAACCTCTGTAGAAGGACACAGAGGTAAGATGGTGAAGTCACCCACGGAAGTCTGGAATTATTTAGGAAAGAAGGCTTATACATCTTATTTTGAACTGTGTCACTAGGAAAAAGTTTTCAATGTTTTTAAAATATGTCAGTGATGACACAAAGAGTAAAGTTTCACTTGTTGAAACAATTCACCTAGGGTCGGGCGTGGTGGCTCACGCCTGTAATCCCAACACTTCGGGAGACCAGGTTGGGCAGATTGTAAAGTCAGGAGTTCAAGACCAGTGTGGCCAACATCCTTCTAGCAGAAGTCCCGTCTCTACTAGAAATACAAAAACTTAGTTGGGCGTGGTGGTGGGCGCCTATAATCCCAGCTACTAGGAAGGATGAGGCAGGACAATCACTTAAACCCAGTAGGCGGAGGTTGCAGTGAGCCGAGATCGCACCAATGCACTCCAGTCTGCGGAACCAGAGCAAAACTCTGTCTCGAAAATAAATAAATAAAATAAACAAAGTCAAGACCTGTATCAGTGACAGAGTCCTGCCACAGTTATGTGGCCCTCTCAGTCACTGACATGCCTGGGCCTCTGCGCCCCAACTACATCACGTGCTGGGACAGATGGGGAGTTAAGAAGTCTTCTAGCTCAACAATTCTATGTGGTTCCTAATAGCTTCTCACACAGAATTTAATTACAATCAATTATTACTCTCTTAGCTACCTTAGCCTACTTCTGACTTAATATCTTTGTAACATTCCTTCATCATGGATGAAATCGCTTTATCACAGTCCTGTAACGAGACCCAATTTCTAAGTAACCTTGAGTAAGTGCAGAGATACTGACTACATCTCAGTGATGCCAGCTTCTTCAGCACCACATCTACACATTTTCATGTTCTGTCATCATAGCATCATAGTGTCTGACTGGCTTCATTGTCCCCACTGCCCTCAGCAGGATCTGCAACCAACCAGGGTCAAGCTCAATGGCCACCAGGAGTATATGGTGAGTCAAACAGAACGAAGGCATAAAAAAATCATTAACAAGCTGGATTTGAGGCACTGGAGGGGCTTATCTTCTCTTCACATTTATTAATTTATGGAACACTTGGGAAAAAAAAACCTTATGAGATAATCACACGAGTCTTAACTCCTGACTGGGGAAACTCTTCAGATCTGTAAGGCAGACAGACCACTGGGGCAAAACATACCTAAGCACTTCTCGTCTGCATGTGCTAAAGCCAGACTTTCCATGTATATCACCAAGGCTTCAAACACAAACTGTTCCACCAGAGACTCTTCTTCCCTGCAAAATAAAGAAGAGGAAAACTCACCTAAGAAAACAATAAAGTAGGAAGGACAAAGAAAAGAAGGAATGGAATTAAAGAAGGTAAGCATTAATTAAATGTTTGTTTTTTTATAAAGGCTAAGCCGGGTGTGGTGACTCATGCCTACAAGGATCACTTGAGTCCAGGAGTTTGAGAATAGCCTGGGCAACAAAATGACACCTTGTTTCTACAAAAGTTTAAACAATTAAAAAATTAGCTGGGTGAGATGATGCACGCCTGTGGTCCCAGCTACATGGGAGGCTGAGGCAAGAGGACCACTTGAGCTCAGGAGGTTGAGGCGGCAGTAAGCCATGATGGCGGCACCACACTCTTGCCTGAGTAAGAGGCCGAGGTGGGTGGATCATAAGGTCAGGAGTTCAAGACCAGCCTAACATGGTGAAATCCCATCTCTCCTAAAAATATAAAAATTAGCTGGGTGTGACGGTGGGCGCCTACTGTAGTCCTAGCTACTCAGGAGGCTGAGGCAGAGAGAGTTGGCTGAACCCAGGAAGCTGAGGTTGCAGTGAGCCAAGATCATGCCATTGCACTCCAGCCTGGGTGACAGAGCAAGATTCTTTCTCAAAAGCAAAAACAAAAACAAAAAACAAAAAACAAAACAAAACAAACCCACAAAACAAAACATTAAACAACCTAAAATAGTTCTCACAGACACTTCCTCAATCACAGACTAGAAAAAGGCTACATGAATCAGAGGCAGCACTCACTCTGTTTCCACACACAAGTGCCTCTGTCCCCTGAGTCTGCATAATTCCTCATTTATCTATGTGATTATTATCTATGTGTCCTTCTGGAATGTAACCTGCATAAAGGGCTGTATCATTATACCTCCGACATGGGCTCAGTGCCGGGCATATCATATTCTTTTTTTTTTTTTTCGACTTTTAAGTTCAGGGGTACATGTGCAGGATGTGAGGTTTGTTACAGGTAAATGTGGCACATATTTCTAATGAGGAACGCTGAACCAATGAATGGACACCACTACCTTAGGTCAGTGACCATTGGTCTTTTTTCTTGGACCTCCGAAATGGCCTCTTCACTGGTGTCTCAGTCTTCAGTCTACTCAGACTCACTCTCCACACAGCTACCAGCAAGTGAATTTTTGAAGGAAATCTGAATGCACCTTTCCCTGCACCCCACTACTCCACAGATCCTGTCACTAGGGGTGACCTATGCTCCTCGCTACGGCAGGCAGAGCCCTCCTCACCAGCCTCATGGCTCTTGCCTCCAAACCTCAAACCCCAAAGGCCTTTATCGCCTCAGACACCTTCCTGTTTCTTATCTCTACTCCCCACCAAAATGCCCTGGCCGACTTGCATTCATCCTTCAAGTCTCATCTCCAATATAAACCCTAGCAAGAGGCCTCAGCTAACTTGCTCACTCCGGATTAGCTGCTCCTCGTCTGTGCACCCAAAGCCCTTGTATATTTGTCTTTTGCTACATTTCCAATACTGCTGAGATAGTGTTTATAAACATTTCTCAGCAGTTTCCAACCTTCTTCAGTACAAACTGAATTTTAACTCTTTTATTTCCCAGAAGACAGAACAGCATCCAGCACATAATTATTTACTAAACGCTGGGTATATGAATACACAGGTACACAGAGTGAAACTCTAAGTCACTTTTCAAAACCACAAGTTTAAAGAGTACCTTGGACAGGCTTGCTTGTTGTGCAGCTTACAAACCTGAATTCCCTGTAGATATTATTAAAGGCGAGTGATGCTCCCAGCCTCTTGAAGGCATTGGGGTGAAGTGCGAGGCTGTACAATCGCTTGAAAAGTGATTTGGTGTTTACTGGACTCTTCTCCTGCTGCTGTGGTGTTGTTTGCTTAATAGACCATTTAAGGAATTCTCGAATACACCGACCACAGAAATCTCTTAACGTACTGTCAACAGAGTCCACAATTCCATCCTGAAACAAAACAAAGAGACCTTGATTGTATCCATTCTTATAACCACTGACAACTGAATACCCTTGATCTATCTAACTAAAGTATGTTAAAATTAATTTATAGCTCTAGTCAAGAAAAAAATAAACACTAGTAAGACCAATCTTCACAGTTTATCCAGAATCTAGGCTTGAATAACTATTTCCTTCTGACATAATGAAAACATTTTCTTTTAAACAAATTAATAAACTGAAATTCCATGAAGGGAAAGAAAACTTTAATTAAAACAATCTTTCCCTTCCCTAAAAAAAAAAAGCTATATCCTAAGAATTTCTGAGGAATTCTGGTTGTTGATTTTACCGTGTAACAGCAACTGAGACACTTTGCATATTGAAGGTAAAGAGAGTAAGACCCTTGGAAGTTCCAAAGAAACCATACTGTTCCATAAAGGAAAATCCTATGGAGGCATGAAGAGCAGCCCCCATAAAGGCACTGAATACTTGCCAAAAAGAGTTATGGCCATTTGACCAATGACCACACAGAGATATATTCTGCTTAATGGTTTGTTTCCTTCTATGCATGATGTTCTCTCAGATCTATAAAGAAAAGTTTAACTTGAACAATGTGCACTCAAAACTGAAATGAGGGAGTTTTGCCGAACACTTCCAGTTATTTGCTACATACAAAATCCTTTCTCGCAGGGGTAATTAGAACTGAAAAAGGTAACACAAGCCATGAGCATGTGAGGAGGGGGTGCTTCCTGCTTCTCAGAGTAGAGGTCACCGGCCCCATGTGCTCATGTCAGGGAACGGTAGCTCTCACTATGAAACACATGGCCCTCCTTCACTTGATTGCTGTGCTACCGAGTTCACACTGCTTCTTTACCTTTTCTTTCCTCAACTATCTCATTTTACTTAGCAGATTTCTTTCTGAAGCTATTATTTAATTTACCTTCAAGAATCAAAAGGGAGAAAAAAAACAGAAACAACTAAAATAAAAACTTTATAACAGAAACATTATAATGAAACCATCTGAAGGCAAATAAGCCATAAATTAACTTTAATTAACTGTATTTATTATAGGTAGGATTCACTGGTAGACATGGCAGGGAATTAAATTACAGGTATAAACATGTCTCCACCGTAACGAATGTTCAGTCACTCTCTCCTACCCATAACATGACTACAAAGAAGGGTCACACTCATAGAGTACACTACCAGCAGCATAATCAGGACTGTGTGGCAATGTAAACTTATTTGCACAGGTTCAAAAATTATAGTAAAATAATCATCAAAAGATCCTACAGTTTAGCTGGCCTCACTGCCTCTGCCCTCAGTGAGCTGGTGACCAAATTCTAAGACGCTAGTAGAGTTCTGTGTAAAAGGCGAACTGCTGTTTCCAGGGCCCTTTGTAAATGAATTTGAGTATAGGAGAAAATCGGATATGCTCAAATATTCCTCTGATTTTTTGTTTTTGAGATGGAGGCCACCCAGACTGGAGTGCAGTAGTGCAATCTCAGCTCACTGCAACCTTTTGCTTCCCAGTTTGAAGATACTCTCATGCCTAAGCCACCGGGGGAGCTGGAACTACAGGTATATACCACCACGCCCAGCTAATTTTTGTATTTTTAATAGAACCAGGTTGGTCTCCAACTCCTGGGCTCAAGCAATCTGCCTGACTCAACCTCCCAAAATATTGGGATTACAGGCATGAGCCACTGTGATCAGCTGGGTATTTCTTTTGTTAAGAGCTACCACAACTGATGAAGTCTAAGGATATTCTTACTCCTCACACCCTCCACACACATGCACACACACACACTCACACCATTAATGTAGATGAAACTTGTCGGGTCTATAACCATCCTCCCAGAAACAAAACAAAATGTAAGAACTAGCATTTAGTTGCAGATATTTAAAAGTAACACCCAAGAAAGTAAATATGGCATCATGTCCATTACAACACCATTTCACAAATAAAAAAGAAGAAAATAATCCAGCTACATGCCATATTTTGGGATTCTGAAAGGTAACTTTTCTTAAAGTTCTAAACATACATCAGCCAGCCTAGTGCAGTGGCTCATGCCTATAATCCCGCCACTCTGGGAGGCCAAGGTGGATGGATCACTTGAGGTCAGGAGTGGGACCAGCCTGGCCAACAAGGTGAAATCTCGTCTCTATTTAAAATATAGAAAATTAGGCAGGCATGGTGGGGCACGCCTGTAGTCTCAGCTATTCAGGAGGCTGAGACAGGAGAATTGCTTGATCTTAGGAGGTGGAGGTTGCCCAAGATCGTGCCATTGCATTCTAGCCTGGCAACAGAGCGAGACTGTGTCTCAAAAACATAAATTAATAAACAAACATCAAATACAACTAATCAATGGGAATATAAGGAAAAGAATGAACGATTACTTACCAATATAGCTTCTAGTAAGGCGACAGTATCCTGACTTTCAAATTTCTTATTGTTAGTGAACCAGTGAATTAGCTGCATAACCAGTGGCTCGTATAGTTGCCTTGTCACCTGAAGCAAGAATATCATTAGAGTTACTTCCCTTCATGTTGAAGAAATTTTATACTGTAAAGAGTCCCATTTAAATGGCATTTGCAGTGGCGTAAAATTAACCAATACTACCACCATGATTGTATTAGTTTCCTTCTTTAGTTCAGGCTCAAGTGGTCCTCCCACCTCAGCCTCCAGAATAGCTAGGACTACAGGCATGTCCCACCATGCCCAGCTAACTTAAATTTTTTTTTTTTTTTTTTGTAGAGACATAGTCCTGCTATGTTGCTCAGGCTGGCCTTGAACTCCTGGCCTCAAGTGATCCTCCCACCTCAGCCTCCCAAAGTGCAGGGATTACAGGTATAAACCACCATCCTCAGTCCCATTAGTCTCCTTTTCTTGTTTAATTCCATGATGAAGAGTCCATCAAAGAAAAATATGCATACTAAAGCTCATTGTTCCTCTGATTGCAAGGGCAATTTAGGGTAGATATTGTTGGGTTTTTAATACTCATCTTAGTAATTTGATCTTCAATATGCACATGGGATATTCTGGATTACAGACAGATGATCACTATTCAACTATTATGTAAAGCAAATAATCCTGTGGTTCCCTAACAGCCTAACGGTCCCCATTGTGACAGAATGAAAGTCCAATGTCCTATATACACAAATTCAAAGCCTATACCACAGCGGAAGAACAGAGAAGAACAGATTTAATCTGTTTATGTTCAGGACAAAGAGGAAACTGCTTCTCCCACTGCTGCCACAAGAATGGGGAACAAACCTCTACAGAGATGGGATGAAAAGGATCCTAGGTCTAAGCTTCTGGACCATAAATGAAGCCTCTCCAGGAGCCAGACAGCCTCATGCTCTCTGGCTTTGTAAAACCAAGATGTCTCCAGGCCTGAACTCCTTCCTTCTGACAAGTAAACCCATACCAAAGAAGCAGAGCTCCTGTCTTCCTGGAAGCTTGGAATTGTAACCATCTTGGGGCAGTAAGAGAACTGGATCAGAGCAATTATAACTAGACAAACTGCTTCAGATCTAATCCTCATTATACATGAGAGTAAAATGCTGGCCAGGCACAGGGGCTCACGCCCATAATCCCAGCATTTTGAGAGGCCAAGTCAGGAGGGTTGTTTGAAGCCAGTTCAAAACCAATCTGGGCAACATAGCAAGACTCTGTCTCTAAAAAAATTATTTTTTAATTAGCTGGGCACCTGTAGTCTCAGCTACTCAGGAGGGTGAGACGAGTAGTTGGTTTGGGTCCAGGAGATGGAGGCTGCAGGGAGCTATGATTGTGCCTGCACTCCAGCATGGGTGATGGAGGGACACCGTGTTTAAAGAAGATAAAAATGGCCAGGCACAATGGCTCGTGCCTGTAAGCCCAGCACTTCTGGAGGCCAAGGAGGGTGGATCACTCGAGGTCAGGAGTTCGTGACCAGCCCGGCCAAAATAATGAAACCCCATCTCTACTAAAAATCCAAAAATTAGCTGAGTGTGGTGGTGGTGGGCACCTGTAATCCCAGCTACTCCGGAGGCTGATGCAGGAGAATGGCTTGCACTGGGAGGGGGAGGTTGCAGTGAGATAAGATTGTGCCACTGCACTCCAGAGTGAGAGACTCCATATCAAAAAAAAAAAAAAAAAAAAAGAAAAGAAAAGAAAAACAAAGAGTAAAATGCTTGTGGTGGAAGTTAAGGCAAACACTCCCTAAGCTGATATCCTGCACATTTCTGCCTCAGAGGCCATGGCTTTTCTAGGAGCACGGAGCCATCCAGGAGGGCTTTATTCCCCAGTTATTGAGCTCAACAATGAAGTACTTTGATATTAGAGGTCCCTACTGTAGTTAATAACACCTCAAAAACCATGCAAAATGTCCCAGGGCTCAGGCTAAACAACACAGAGACTCTTCCAAAGAGTTTTTTTTAGCCTTTTAAGCTATTTTTCCCCCCTATACCTTCGCTGGCCTCTATGAAGCAATTTTTAAGATTAATCAATATAAAAGGGTCTTAACTTTCAGTTTAAAAGTTTAACCTGGTCTTAAAATATCACTGTTTTTTCCCCACAAAGGTATCATACTATTTTATTCTTAGTACAGAAGTTTTAAAATACATGTATACATAGCTAGTTATATATACAATATACACATCCCTTTATAGACAACCATCCCTCTACAATCCTACATCCCAAAGGTAACCACTGTCAACTTTCAAAATAGTTTATTTATATATATTTTTTGTTTTATTTTGTTTTGTTTTTGCCATAACACTGTTAGATTGGTTCAATCACAATCCTCTTGATGCCTGATGTTTCCCCTTAGTGATTTTCCAACCACTGACCCTGACCCTACTCCTTGGCTATTAATCTCCCTGGTCAATGAGCATTTGGAGTAGAGCCCAATCCCTCTCCAGTAGTGGAAAAAACCCACTGGAGTAGGCCCTTTAATAGTTTGCCTTAACATCTTTAACGAATGTCATAATTTTTTCTTTAACATGTTAGTCAACTGACTAATACCATTTATTAAATGACCCATTTCCCACTTAAATGACCCCCTACCACACACGCAATTTTTACATACACACAAGAGGCCACTTCCCAGCACCTAGCTCTCTTACCGAGCCATCTGCGCTCTGTCAACCTCCTAAACTCCGTAAGGCCCCTTTTTAACACCTGCTACACAAGACTCCCACCAGCACGCTACCTTTCAAAACGTGTCTTGGTTAGGCTCAAGCAATTATTCCTTCAGATTGATAATTTTTAAGGTGAAAAAACAAAATTAATTCTGGATTTTTTTACTGAAATTACACCAGAGTTATCAATTTATTTGGGAAAACTGACATTTTTTTCAATAATGAGTCTTCTAACTCAGGTATATAGGCTATTCATCTTCTATAGTTGTAAAATACACTTGCCTGGCACACTGAAGTTTATTCCTACACCTTTTTTTCGATACTGTTATGAACAAGATGTTATAGACATATTTTCCAAGTGGTCAATATTGACATATAAATTATATGAGACTAACATAAGAAAATAGCTGATATATTAAAATTCTGTGTGTATAATTTATCAGTGTTTTCCCTTATTAATTCAGTTTATCAGCTGATATGCTTAAGCCTGGCCTTCCAGACTTTTGAAAACAATTAAACTCAAAATAATAATCTTTTCTTCTTCCTAATATTCCTTCTATCATTTTCTTATCTTACATCATTGACTGGAATTTCCCAAATAGTAGGGCTGATGTCCTAGCCTTACTAGCCCACTAACAATCACCTTTTGATTGCCAAGAGCCAAGTGCTGAGGCAGATGCTAGAGAGAGAGAGAGCGCAAGGAACACCAGGCTCTGTCCATGCTCTCAGGGAACCTTGAGAGGGTCGGATGCTAAACATGGAAATAACTACTTCCAAGTGAAGCACTGACCGCTCCCAGAAATAGGCAGTGCTCCTGTGCTAGGTAAAAGCACAAGGGAGTATCGGTACTTCACACAGAGGATAACTTGGCTGCTCAAGATCCAGGCTGACGTTCTATCAGATTAAAGATCATGTGAAACTAGTTTATCAGGAAGTGCCAACTGCATTCCAGGCTTCCTTGGAGAGGTTCACTGCTATGTTAAATCTATTTCTGTCATAAGTTCTCAGTTTTCACCATGAACTCTACTTAATCACGGTACACCTGAACATACTGCTAGACTATATCCACTTATGTATACTGCAGAATTTTCCAACTGCATTATAAATGAGTTTTGCGTTTCATTTTCATTTATTTCATTTATTATTTTTTGAGACAGTCTTGCACTGCTGCCCGGGCTAGAGTGCAGTAGTGTGATCTCAGCTCACTGCAGCCTCTGCCTCCCAGGTTCAAGTGATTCTCCTGCCTTGGACTCACGAGTAGCTGGGATTACAGGTATGTGCCACCACATCCAGCTAATTTTTCGTAAAGACAAGGTTTCTCCATGTTAGTCATGCTGGTCTTGAACTCCTGACCTCATGTGATCTTGCGTTTCAGTTTCATGTGTGTACTCTGATTTCTTAATATTTTTCTGCTTTATTGCAGCAGTGAAGCATCTGTCCATAAAGTCATCAGGTATAGGCCACTTGCCAGTATTTCCAACCTCCTCCATGAGTGTAAGCCATGGTTATTTTTTTATTATTATTATTTTGAGAAAGTATCTCATCTCCCTCTGTCGCCCAGGGCTAGAGTGCAGTGGCACGATCTCAGCTCACTGCAATCTCCACCTCCTGGGTTCAAGTGATTCTCCTGCCTCAGCCTCTCTAGTAGCTGGGATTACAGGCGTATGCTACCACACCTAGCTAATTTTTGTATTTTTAGTAGAGATAGGGGTTTTACCATGTTTGCTATGCTGGTCTTGAACTCCTGCCCTCAGGTGATCTACCCACCTCGGCCTGCCAAAGTGCTGGGATTATAGGTGCAAGCCACCGCTCCCGGCTCATGGTTACTTCTCTGTTCTTCCCCCTGTGAAAGACTACATTTTTCCATGAGAGGAGTGAGAGCTGATTCACCGTTAGATGCCTGGGCAGGCTCTCAGTAACTTTTAACTATAACAACAATTCCCAAACTCTGAGACACACTAAAAGCGGAGGGGAGAGCTTTTAGGAGTCCTGATGCCCAGGTTGTGCACAGGTCATGAACATGCCAGATTAAACCAGAGCACCTGGGGTAGCAGCCAGACAGCAGTATTGTTAATGATCTCCAAGTAATTTCAATATGCAGCATGCCTTGCTAAACACTGAACCAAACAAACGAAACTTTTTAAAGTTTTACAACTGTTTCAGATACAAAGCCCTTACCTGATCAACATCACATGCAAGTCGAAGCAGCACAGGAAATGTCCGCTTATAGAGCTGGTACATGGGTGGGACTCCCTGTCCCCCTTCTGGCATCTGCGTGGCTTTGCCCAACATAAACATAACCATGCTATGTAAAAGTTCACAGGCTGCAACCTAAAACAGACCAGAAGGACAGTAAAGTCTATGTAATCATGTTGATGACAAGAGAATATTTGAAATGTCACTCAATTTAGCCCTTTAAGAAGAAAACTTTCATTGCAGATAACTATCATTAACCCAAATATAAATTAATTAGAATAAGCATTTCTTGTTGTATAAAACTAATGATTCTGTTCACTTTGTTTTTATCTAAGAACTAAGAGTTAAAATTTAAGAGCTTTAGAAATTGACACCAATACATTCTTGAGAAGTATATTTCACTGCTGTCATATCAAAGAACCATATAACTTTGCTTCATCTGTTAGCACATTTTCAACGATTACTTTTAGTAAAAATACTTCTGAAGCACTATAGAAAATGTACAAATTAATATTTGCATACCTCATTTTAAGATGCTTTGGATGCAATGTGTTTTTTAACAAATTATAGGTCTGTGGCAACCCTGCACTGAGAAAGTCTATCGGCAAAATTCTTCCAACATCATGTGCTCACTTTGTTAGCATTTCTAAGCAACAAAGTATTTTAACTTGAAATATGTAAATTGAATTATGTATTTTTTAAGTCCCAATGCTACTATACAATAAATAGATCACAGTATAGTGTAAACATAGCTTTTACATGTACTGAAACACCAAAAAACTGATGTGATTTGCTACACTGAGATATATATATACTTTTTTGAGACAGAGTGTCGCTCTGTCACCCAGGCTGGAGAGCAATGGCATGACCTCGGCTCACTGCAACCTCTGCCTCCCAGGTTCAAGCAATTCTCCTACTTCAGCCTCCAGAGTAGCTGGGATTACAGGCATACACCACCAAGTCCAGCTAATTTTTGCATTTTTAGTAGACATGGGGTTTCACCACATTGGCCAGGCTGGTCTTGAACTCCTGACCTCAGGCAATCTCCCCACCTCTGCCTGCCAAAATGCTGAGATTAGAGGTGTGAGCCGCCACGCCCAGCCAAGATATATTTTTTTAATTTATTTATTCATTTTTTATTATACTTTTAGTTCTGGGATACATGTGCAGAACATGCAGATTTGTTACATAGGTATGCATGCACCATGGTGGTTTGCAGCATTAATCAATCGGTCATATACCTTAGGTATTTCACCAAATGCTATCCCTCACATAGCCCCCAACCCCGACACAACCCAGTGTGTGATGCTCCCCTCTCTGTGTCCATGTGATCTCATTGTTCAACTCCCACTTATGAGTAAGAACATGTGGTATCTGGTTTTCTGTTCCTGTGTTAGTTTGCTGAGAATGATGTGATGATTTCCAACTTCATTCATGTCCCTGCAAAAGACATGAACTCATTCTTTTTTATGGCTGCAGAGACACTAACTCTATTGCTGTGGTCTGGAGCTGAACCTGCCGTACCACCAAAGTATGCTACGCCAGCAAAAAAATTTGAGAGTATCTGTTTCTAATCTCCCAAAGTTAAGGGGATAACCAAGCATAGACTGAATATCACTTGTAAATGCCCTCAATATTGCCATTTCATATATTGAAGAGCTTTTGTTATATTAACGTTATGAAAGGCATTTTTTTTTTTGAGACAGCATCTCACTCTGTGGCCCAGGCTGGAATGCACAATCTTGGCTTGCTCTGCAACCATTGCCTCCCGCGTTCAAACGGATTCTCCTGCCTCAACCTCCCGAGCAGCTGAGACTACAGTCACAGGCCACCACGTCTTATTTTTGTATTTTAGTAAAGATAGGGTTTTACCAACTTGGCTAGGCTGGTCTCAAACTCCTAACCTCAAGTGATCTGCCTGCCTCAGCCTCCCAAATGCTGGGATTACAGGCATGAGCCCCTGCACCCAGCCCAATTATCCATTAAGATGATTTATGCTTAACTTCCATTTATCAATGACACTGACTTCTAATAAGTAGTTTTCTAATTACTATATTACAGAAAATACAAAACTTCTAACATTGGAATGGCTGAAGTATGTTTCTATTTCCTAACCAATATGTATTTTTAAAGCAATAGGCTCTACATAATGGGTGAAATGAAAAATAGAAGTACTTTAGTTTGTCTGTCACTGGCTGTGAGCGCCAATTCTGTGACCCGAGGAAGGAACACGTCCAGGAAAATGACAGGCTTCATCTCTCTAAAGGGTACTGCAAAGCTCAGCCGCTTCTCTCTGTCCCAGGCCACGTAACTCTTCATCATCTCATCTGAGGAGGCAACTGCTAGAAAAGATTTAAGAGGGTTTTTCCACTCGAAACATTTTTTTTCTTTTTATTAGCATTAGAATAGTGTCAGAATTATTTACAAATCAAAACATTTCTAACGCCAGCTGTTCTACATTCTGTTAAAGTGAAGCACATTATGCATCTTTCCCTTTTCTTTTGCCTCAGATATGTAATTAAAACACTAGAAATCAGTCTATTTAATTTAGAGTAAATTTTTTTTTTTTTGAGACAAGTCTTGCTCTTTCACAAGGCTAGATTACAGTCGCGCAGTATCAGCTTACTGCACCTCTGCCTCATGGGTTCAAGCAATTCTCCTGCCTCAGCCTCATGAGTAGCTGGGACTACAGGTAAGTGCCACCACGACCAGCTAATTTTTGTATTTTTAGTAGAGACAAGGTTTCACCATGTTGACCAGGATGGTCTCGATCTCCTGACCTCGTGATCCACTGGCCTTGGCTTCCTAAAGTTTTGGGATTACAGGCGTAAGTCACCGTGCCTGGCCTCATAAAATTACTTTTAAACAACAGTAATAGTCTTGAATGTTTAATATCCAAATTCAGTGAGAGTTACTTAAGGTATTTTGTGAAAAAAGGTCAATGAACAATGTTTTTCTTTAAAAAAAAAAAAAAAACTCTTTAAAACACTTTACAAATACAGGCTCTAACTCCCTAAATGACCAAAAGTCACTAGTATATTTAACACCAAATTTCAAAAGTAAAAATACAGATGAATTTTTAACTAATCAAAATGTGGATTTTTGGCCAAGAGTGGTGGCTCACGCCAATAATCCCAGCATTTGGTAGGCCAAGGCTGGTGTATCACCTGAGGTCAGAAGTTCAAGACCAGCCTGGCCAACATGGTAAAACCCAATCTCTACTAAAAATAGAAAAAATTAGCCAGGAGTGGTAGCATCTGCCTGTAATCCCAACTAAGGAGCCTGAGGCAGGAGAATCCCTTGACCTGGGAGGTAGAGGTTGCAGTAACCCAAGATTGTGCCACTGCTCTCCTGCCTGGGTGGTGACAGAGCAAGACTCCATCCCCACCCTCCAACAAAAAGTGGATTTTTAAAAAATTAAAATACAGACAGCCTCTTGCTATGATGTTGCCCAGGCTAGCCTCAAACTCCTGAGCTCAGACAGTATCCTCCCACCTCAGCCTCCCAAAGTGCTGGGATTATGGGCATGAGCCATCACACCCAGCCTACTAATCTATGCTAATTCTCATTTTTTTAAATTTCTAAAAATATCAAAATATTAACAATATCGATCTCAAAGAGATTAACTTGGAATTCTTGACACTTTAATATAGAAAAGAGTAACAAATTACATTTTTTCAAACTAGATAACATGCTTAACAAGCTAGAACATTTGCTCTGTTAGTATACTGAATTATTCCAATTTTATGGATATAGTCAATGTATTTCATTAGGCAAGATATTATTCTAATTTTATTTTAAAATATGTAACATATATAGAAGTAAACATTCAGAATATATTATAACCTGGATACATCTAAATAAAAGCACAAATATATCTACGGAGGTTATTTTAAAAGAAAGTTTACCTGTCAGAAGATTTTTGTTTATTTGTCCTCCCAGAGATCCAAGCAATTGTACTACTCTATTTCTTATTTCTTCTAAGGATACTGCTTCATTCTGTAAATTTGAACAATTGTATATATATGATTACAAATGGGTTAAAGATTAAACAGAAGTCGATAGGAAGAAACTCTTTGCCACCGATTAGATGTCCATTTCCTAGACCAGCAGTTCCAAACTTTGTGGCAGGATTCTTTCCATTCTTAAGAAATATCAAGGACCCCCAAAGAGCTTCGTTTTATGTAGGTCCTGTTTATCAGTATTAATGACATTAGAAATTGAAACTTAGAAATTATGTAAATATTTATTTAATTAAAACTACTAAACCCATTACATGTTAACAAATGACACACTTTTATAAAAAGCAACTATATTTTTCAAAGAAACAAAAACTATGGACAAAGTGATCCTGTTTCACAGTACAGCAGAACCCTTCACAGTCTAGCTCACTGGGGGACAGTTTGAACCTCACACCAATGTGTAGTTGGAAAACCAGGCAGGAAATTTTAAATAGTCTTTTTGCTAACTGTGGTTATTCTTATTTGATAGTACAGCAAAACTGAACCATTGGTAGTGTCTTAAAGGTTAGTTACGATGTGGAATCTGAATTCCTATCATGAACTCTATGTACCCTACTACTTTAAAATCTAGTGGCTGATCTTACACTTCGAGTGGATTTTTCATCCATATATAATTTAGAAATATTATGTACTCCTCATCTGAAAATACGGGTTCAGTGGATTGTATCCCACATCTTGACACATTTCATCATATACGCAAAAAATAACATCAGCAAGTATCACCAGGAATCTTAAAGAAAAAATCTTAGGCCAGGTGCGGTGGCTCACACCTGTAATTCCAGCACTTTCCGAGTCCAAGGTGGGCAGATCATGAGGTCAGGAGTTCAAGACCGGCCTGACCAACATAGTGAAATCCCGTCTCTACTAAAAATACAAAAATTAGCTGGGCATGGTGCTGCGCGTCTACAATCTCAGCTCCTCAGGAGTGTGAGGCAGGAGAATCGCTTGAACCTGGGAGGCAGAGGCTGCCACTGCACTCCAGCCTGAGCGACAGAGTGAGACTCTGTCTCAAAAAAGAAAAATAAGAAAAAACTTTAAGTAATGAGAAGCTATCAAACTTACTGCAATAGTTACAAGTTTCCCCAAAATTTTACAGTTCACGTAAGAGCTTGAATTTTATCACTGGCAACAGATTTTCAAAAGTTTTACTTGAACTGGCAGGCTCTGTTCATTCTAGAGAAAATGTCTGCCACACATCCACCTCTGAATAACCTCAGTGTGCGTGTCAGTTGTCATTTCAATAAAAATTGTGTCCACAAAGCAGTGGCTACTTCACTCCCAGTTCAAAGACCCATACACTGCTTTTTCTCCAGATAGCTGTCACACATCACTATGCAGGCCGCTTCATGTGCACCTACTGCCTCACACACAGAATATTCTTAAAAATCTGTGCTCAGAGTCAGTGCTAGGGAATCAACAGTGGTTGATTAGCATAATAGCATGGTGCAAAGAGACAGAGTAAAAATAGCTTTGGCCTTGCACCCTGGATCGTCCAGGGTCTAGCTACACTTAGAGAACCACAGTCCTAAGGAATTGGCATTGTATATCTGTACAAAAATTTTGGCAAAGCACAGTGGCACAAGCCTGTGATCCCTGCATTTGGGAGGCTGAGTTGGGCAGATTGCTTGAGCCCAGGAGTTAAAGACCAGCCTGGGCAACATGGCAAAACCTGTCTCTGCAAAAAATACAAAAATTAGCTGGGTATCGTGGCACATGCCTGTGGTCCTAGCTACTCAGAAGGCTGAGACAGGAGGATCACTTGAGTCTGGGAGGTTGAGGCTGCAGTGAGCTGAGATCACACCACTGCACTCCAGTCTGGGTGACAATGTGAGACCCTGCCTCAAAAACAAAATTAAAGCAATAAGAATAAAAGAAATTTTATTTGTAAAACTAGAGATATATTCAAGTTGTTTTATCCTGCTGTGATAAAATTATAAAAAATTTTATGCTGCCATTTCTAGTTTCATTCTAGTTTCTAATCAAAACATGCCCAAAATAATGATGTAGGAAGAACTGACCCTAGAGTTTGCATTATCACTTTTAGATGTTAAAAGTTTTTCAATTTTTAATTTTTAGTTCATTCCAAAATATTCTAACTCAATTTTCTCTATTTACATCATTTTGACTATCACATCATATGGCTCATCTCAAGAAAACTGGCCTCAAGAAATTATCGCAAAAAAAAAAAAAAAAAAACCCCAAAAAGAACAAAAAAGAAAACTGGAATGAACTAAACTTGATAAAATGACATATTTAAGATCTAGTCATAAATGAAAGTCTTACGTATCCCTGGTATCAGTATTCTGACTTGCTTATTTAATATGAACCAGTTTACCTCGGATTATCCACTAAATACATTTGAGGGCAGGGATAAACAGAAAAACAAGACCAAAAAAATAAACAAAATAGTTAATATAGTTTATATTTTCATGGCTAAAAATATATTAATTGAGTCAGGTCATTCCCATTCCAGGCTGGAATGCAGTGGTGTGATCTTGCTCACTACAGCCTCAGCTTCCCCAGACACAGGTGATTCTCCCACCTCAGGCCCAGAGTAGCTAAGGCCACAGGCATGCGCCACCACACCCAGCTAATTTTTATATTTTTTAGTGGAGAGAGGGTCTTCCTAAGGTGCACCAGGCTTGGACCAAGCGATCCACTGACCTCAGACTCCTAAAGTGCTGGGATTACAGGTGTGAGCCACCATGCCTGGCCAATATATTAAAATTATTTCTACATTGTGCTCTACTTTGTATACAAAAACAACTAACTTTTTAAATGAAGATTTTTACTTTTCACAAGTTTAGAATCTGATCTCTGCATTATGTAAGGTACAGAAAATACAAAGGACTTCTTACTGATGAAAGGTTCTTTGCCTTCTTCAGATGCTTTAACACGGCTTTATTAAATCCTTTCTGGGCAGCCCGAGAAAGAGCAGACACTTCCCAGTTACTCTTGGTCTCATCTATCAATAGTAAACAAAAATCCATTTAAAATAGCATTCATTCATTCATTTAATGCAGATTAGAGAGAACACATTATATTGTCAAATAGAAACATTAAATTCCTAATTTTAATTATGATTTTTAAAAATTAAGTTTCCAGAACAAAAAATATAAAATGGTGGTTGTTTTTAAACATCATTGTCTGCCAAATGGAGCATGCCTCCTTGAGGAAGGGGCTGACCCCAGGGTCGAGAAGAACCTGAATTATCTGTGGCTCAGGAGTGGCTCCCACGCATCACACCTGGGCCAAATCTCAGACAATCTGAGCATCAAAACCAATCATGATGGCAAAAGATTAGACCCACTGAAAAAACAAGAATCTACAAATCTTACTAATATAGATAAATAACAGGGAAAGTAATTTCTTGCAATAGAATGTCAACCAGGATGAAAGAAATGATAGGGGTAGAAAATCATTTTGTAACTACCACCGTAAGAACTGATTCAGGAAGAATTGTCAGTGAATACTAAACTATTATGGTGAGCCAGAGGAGGAAGAAGAATATTTACAGTGTTAAAGTACCCCCCTATAATTTCCTTTTTTTTTTTTAAAGCAATCATAAACTTATAGAGGACGGAGCGTATATAACTTCTTTCCTGAAGCGCTGAGGGCACTGACTCCAACTCAATACCCCACTGCCCACAATGCCTCAATGTGTGTTTTCCAACAGGACATTCTCCCACACAACGGCCCGACAACCATCCAAACCAGATTACCAACATTCACTCCTCAGCCCCACTCAGAGTTCGCCTAAGAATGTTTTTAATCAGGACAGCATATTGCACTTAGTTGACCTATCTTTTTAGTCTCTTTCAGACTGAAGCTGTTCTTCAGTGTTTCCTCGCATTTCATAATTTGGACATTTAAAAAATTATATGCCAGTAATTTTATACAGGGTCCCTCCATTTGCATCTGTCTAATGTTTTCTCATGATTAGACTCAGGTTATGGGAACCAGTTGTAACATTTTACTAGTTCCCTTATTAACTGCTGAATTAAATAAACTTTGACACGTTCATTTTCTCTCTGCAGAGTCACAGTTTTACAACTATAAAGTCATTTCCAACAGTCCTGAGATGTCCAGTGCATTCACTGACGCAGCCAGACGAGCTGCGCTATACCAGGGCAACTCCCAGTGGTTTAACCCCAGCAACTCTTCTCTTGGTTCCAGAATGAATCCCTGGCAGTGGGATCTTACCTCTGCTCTATCTAGCTAGTTCTTTTCCTTTCTATAATTGGGTGGTTCGTTTGGTGACCTTCTATGATAGATGTTAGAGTTCTACTCTCCAATGGGTCAGAGATGATAAGAGAATCTAGTTTTTGGTGGGTTTAAAAAAAAAAAAAAAAAAAAAACTCCAGTAAGTTAAGAATTTTTAGTCCACTGGGAAAAACAAATCTTTGATATCTGGACTATTCAGCATTTTCTATGTCTGTATCTCCTGGCTTTTGGCTCAAATTGCAGAACTGAAACTATTTACTAATCGCTATGTATCTTTACATCTATGTGTCTATGGTTAATAAAGGCCTATACCTAATTTTGTGTATAATGTTCTCCTGTATTTGAAGGGTATTGAAAAATTAGATTATAAAGTCTGTGAAATTAAAAGAGCTCTGTTCTGATTTATACAGGTATGTAAATTGAGTATTTCTAAAATTCTCCAAAAATAAGGAAGTTGAACTAAGTGTTTTAAATGTGCTGGACTTTAAAGATCTTTGAAGTTTTCTCAACTCAGGATCATTTAGGAATCCATATTCACATAATTAAGGCACATCTATAGTAAACAGACAAGTTTAATATTTTGGTTTAAATAAATATATTTTATGTATCAGTAGTAAATATAATATGGACATATACTTTATTCTACTTGGGTTTGTCTTCTCTACAGTTATTTAGGCCAGTAAGCTAACATTACTTCTCATAACTTTTTTTAAATTGTGGTGTAATATACATAACATGAAATGTACTTTTTAACCATTTTTAGGTGTCTAATTGAGTGGCATTAATTACATTCACAATGTTGTACAACCATCACCACATCCATCTCTAGAACTTTTATAACATCTGAAACAGTCTCATGCAAGTTTTAAGATTATGAAAAATCTAAGTTTATGGTCAACTAAACTGAATCATTATCTGATTAAATTTTTTATTTCCCCAGTAATTACACTGTGTAGCATGCCAACTGGAAGATAATCTCAAATATCTTTAGGCAATTTCCAACCTTGGACTGACTGAATTAATGGATACTTTGGATAGTTGGGTACTTCGTTAATTTCTAAGCAAAATATTAATAAAATACTTAAATACTGATGAAAAGGCACAGCTATGTGTTTCTGTGCTTTTCCTTCTTATTTTTATAAGCTCTTGGAGATGTGAGCCTTGGGTCATGCTAATAGGTGTGTGCGCTGTCTCTTGAGGGGGCCACAGACAGTGGTATTTGTGAGCTCCATGAGCCTCACATACTGCTGGTATGTGAGGCTCTTATCAATTACCCACCCCAGTTTTCTAGGTGAAACATGAGTTTAGTAAGCTGCAAAATTAACTAGTGGTTGTGTGGTTATATTAGAATAGTACAGAAATACAATTGCATGCATGCTTTTGGGTTTTTTTTTTTTTCGAGACGGAGTCTTTTGCTCTATCTCCGAGGCTGGAGTGCAGTGGCATGATCTCCCCTCACTGCAACCTCGCCTACCAGGTTCAAGTAATTCTGCCTCAGACTCCCGAGTAGGTGGGATTACAGGCGCATGCCCCCACACCCAGATAATTTTGGTATTTTTAGTAGAGCCAGGGTTTTGTCATGTTGGCCAGGATGGTCTCGAACTCCTGACCTCAGGTGATCTGCCCACCTTGGCCTCCCAAAGTCCTGGGATTATAGGCGTGAGCCACTGCACCCGACCTGGTTTTTCTTTTTTCTTGGATTACAAGCATGAGCCATGGCACCCAGTCTGATTTTTCTTTTTCCTTTCTTGAGACAGGGTCTCACTCTGTTACCTAGGCTATGGTGCAGTGGTACAATCATGACTGAGTGCAATCTTAACCTCCCAGACTCAAGCAATCCTCACACCTCAGCCTCCCAAGTAGCTGAAACCACAGGCGTGTACTATCACATCCAGCTAATTTTTAAATTTTTGTAAAGATGAGGTCTCCTTATGTTGCCCAGGCTGGTCTCGAACTCCTAGCCTTAAGTGCTCCTCCTCCCTCAGTCACTCAAAATAGTACCTGGGTTTAAGGTGTGAGCCACCGCACCTAGCCTGCTTTTTATTTTTAAGGAAGGAGGGTAGTTTCTCATAAAACAGTGAGTCTCAGGCTTTTTGGGATCTGGATCTCTTTCCAGAATTGGGAGTTACCCCACAGATCTTTGTTTTGTGAGTTAAAACTAGTAGCAGTTACCATATTGGGAACAGAAACAATGTTTTAAAGACTTATTGACTAATTTGGAGATTATGTTAACATTGCATAACATCTCAGTATTTCCATGAGAATAGTTCTGATCTTCCAGATTCCCTGGAAACTGGTGTTTGAAAGTTATGTCAACTGGTTTCAGAATATGAAGGGACATAACACAGGACAAATCTCGGAAAGTAATTATCTGAGTCTGAAAACATAATTTGAAATCAGTTAAATTTCTAGCAAAGGTCACTCAACCTTCAAAAGTTTGCTTCTTTGGCTTAATGATTAAGGTCTTCGCCTATACCATGAGAAGTCTTTCTTCTCTTTTTTTTGAGACGAAGTCTATCTCTGTGGCCCAGGCTGGAGTGCAGTGGCCGAATCTCTGCTCACTGCAACCTCCACCTCCCAGGTTGAAGCGATTCTCCTGTCTCAGACTCCTGAATAGCTGGGATTACAGGAGTGCACCACCATGCCCAGCTAATTTTTTGTCTTTTTAGTAGAAATGGGGTTTTATCATCTTGGCCAGGCTGGTCTCAAACTCCTGACCTCAGGTGATCCATTCGCCTTAGCCTCCCGATGCTCTGGGATTACAGGCATGAGCCACTGTGCTCAGCCAAGAAGTCATTCTTTCTACGTAATCTGCCGAGATAGCAAAAGATTCACTGACTTACCAAAAAAACTTCTGAGTTTTATGCTGACTTCACTGTCTGAAAAAGGAGATTCAGGCCATGCGTCTTTGGCAGGAGAGGCCCCGAGTGGCACTGAGATCCCCTCAGCAAGCCACATCAGGACGCACGTGTGGCCCACAAGTCCCACTGCTAGTCAATGGGCTAAGAAGGGCTCTACCAGGTGTCTCTGCTGTAAAGTCACTATTTTCACACTCAATCATTAGTACATGTTTGGGTGACGTACTTTAAAACCAAGTGTGGTAAACTGAATTTTAAGACAGCTTCATGACCTGCTTCTGGAGTTCCTCCTATAACTATTATGTCAATGGCAAAAGGGAGATCATCCAGGTGGGCCTAAGCTAATCCCATAAGCCCCTTCAAAGCAGTTTTCTGCAGCAAGTATTAGAAAAGGAAGTCAGAGACTCGGAGCATACGAGGAATTCAAAGTGCCATGCTGGCTGTGAAGGTGCAGGGGCCACCTAGGACACTCAGAGGCCTCCACGAACTGAGAATCACAGTCCAGCCATCAGTCAGCAAGGAGACAGGAACCTTGGTCCTCCAATCACATGAAACTGAATCCTTGCAACAACCTGGATGGGGAGTGAACAAGCCTGGCCTAGCCAACACCTCGATTTCAGCCATATGCCTCAGCCCATCTGGACTTGTGTCCTACAAATCTATGAAATAATTAACGGGTGCTATTTTAAGCTAAGTTTACAAGAAAGAACTTATTACATACCAAACAAACAAGTCAAAAAAAAAAAAAAAACCCCACTAGGGAACTTTTAACTTGCTCATTTTACTTATTTATATCTGCACATGCTCATTGCTTCCTATTTGATTCCATGGATTATAATGTTTCCACAGTATTTATTCTGATACTCAAATCATCACTGATCTTGCCTGTGACATTTCCCCCATCATTCTTTGAATAGGTCCTTACTTTCTGGATGTTCTATAAAATATAGTATTCTAGGTTCGTAATATATTTTCCTGGCACCAGGTTGGAACCAAGGAGTCCCGGTTCCATTAATGGAAAATGAGCTGTAGGGCTGGGCGTGATGGCTTATGCCTGTAACCCTACCAATCTGGGAGGCCAAACGGCAGATCACTCGAGGTCAGGAGTTGAAGACCAATCTGTTCAACACGGTGAGACTCCATCTCTACTAAAAATACAAAAATTAGCCAGACATGATGGTGCATACCTGTAATCTCAACTACCTGGGAGGCTGAGGTGGAAGGATCAATTGAGCTCAGCAGGCAGAGGTTTCAGTGAGCCAAGACTGTACCACTGCACTCCAGTCTGGACAACAGAGTAAGACTCTGTCTCAAAAAAAAAAAAAAAAAGCACACACACACATAAAAAAGAAAATGAGATTTGGAGGCCATGACTCAGATGCCAGGTTTGCTTGTTTCTATTCAGGTACCACACTCCCAGGAAGGCCCCTTCAGTGGCCAGAGTACGTGTATCTCTCTCTCTCTCTATCTCTCTCTCTCTCTCTCTCTCTCTCTCTCTCTCTCTCTCTCTCACACACACACACACACACACACACACACACTCTATCTCTCCCTCTCAGTTCTATTTCCACATTTATTTAGATGCATCCATATGTGAATGTACGTATGTAACTGGGGAGTGGCAGAGAGAGAGAGGGAGGACCATTAGTTCACACTGATATACCCACTTCCAATGCACCTCCACCGTGTCCATTCCAGTTTCCTGTCTTTCTGTATTCGTAGCTCACTTCAACATAAGAAACCTAGTTTCTTTTATTCTCAATGAATTTACATATTTATTCAATCCCCCATATGTAAGCAAACTACTACCTCCATCCCCTTCTCGCCCAGCCTGCACCCCGACATCCCAGACAGCTGTCCCAACATGTGGGTGCCTCATCTTGCTTGCTGGACTCCATGCCAGGCCACCCCTTAAGGTATGCCCTCCTCACATCCTCGAGAGCACCTGGGACCTCCCCCTGCCCAGCATCTACATTCCTCTGTACCACCTAAAGACCTCAGGACTGATCACTCTAGGAAGGCCTCAAACTACTAACTCACACAGAGGGAGAAATAGTAACTTGACAACCACAAAAAGATGATGCAAACACTGGCCAATTGGTTAGAGTGAAAACAGCCAGCAAAGGCACTAACTGTCCTAAAAGGACCCAGCATCAGCCCAAAACTCACCAAGAGGAAACTTCAGACAAACATGCATGGAAGGACATTGTACAAAATAACTGGCCTGCAGCCTTCAAAAATGTCAGGACATGAGAACTAAGAAAGCTTGAAGAACTATCCCACATTAAAGAAGGCTGAAGAGTTACAACCAAAAGTAACACATGAGCCTACACGTGTCACTAAAAAAGAAATTAATGGGACAAGTGAAAAATCTGCACATGGACTATAATTTGGAAGAGTATGTATCCATGTTACTTTTCCTGATTTTGATAATGATATTGTGGTTATGTAAAAGAACGTCCTCACTCTTAAGAAATATACAATGACGTATTCAAGATCTATAACATCTTCTGCTTATTCACAAACAGTTCTGAAAAAAATGTCCCATGTAAATATAAAAACACGCACATGCACACAATGTCTCTTTTCACTACAGTTTAAGTAAGTCTGTGCCCGCACCCTGACCCTGAAGTCCTACTTTTTCTTTTCTTGACTAGTAAGATTTCTACCTGGCCAGATAACTTGTTTCTTTGATTCTTTTCACAAACCTATTTTTCTATGATGACACTTTTTCCCCAATTTTTAATTAGCTACAATTAGTATGCTTCATCAGTTTTAAAAAGCAATAAAAATCTAGTGAAATTAAGTAAAAATACAAAATTACTATTGAATTTTCTGAAGGTTTTATTCCTGACTGATTTATTCAACAAGTTTTTTTGCAAAGCAGTGTATTAGGAGCCATAAAAAGTCCTAAGGTATTTAAGACAGTCCTTATTGTTGAAGATTTTATAAACCTTAGTAAGCTATAAGTAAATGAAAAATATTTTTAATATCTTAACTATATTTCTTAGTCATCCCAATTATCTTCAGATAAATTAGAGAAATTACAAAAATAGCAATCAAACATACTTTGAACATGCTGGATTTAAATTTCAGAAGTTACAAAAATACAGTCCTACCTATCATAGTCATTCCATTTCCATTTTAATTGCAGCACACAGAGCAATTCTTCAAACCTTACCTGACAAGGCTGAAGTCTTCAGGTATCCATCCAAGCAGGGGAGAATATCTTTGTAATAAGGCTGCATTTCACGTTTGTGGATGTAAAGCGACCATTCTTCTAGAGCATTCAGGCCTACTTCTGCCAAGGGGGCATAGCTCAGGCCCAGTTTGAATGCCATCTGTATGTTAATACAAACAAGTTAAACTGAAATGCAGGAAATATAAGATTTAAAGAAAAAATATACCAATTAATTGTGGTTTCTAATGAATACTCCTTTTAATGCCGGACACCAGACACTGCTGGAGGTAAGTGGGTGTAGTCCAGGAAACCAGGAAGAAAGCAAGCAGTTGTCTCTGTGGCTGTGGTACACCGCAGAACTTTCAAGACACAGGTTTAACTCTCACATCGACCTCCAAGTGCAGCTTAGAAGTCACCAAGGGTCTAAGTCCCAAAGCCAGTAAGTGGCAGACGCAGACCCTAACCCAGTTGTGCCTGCTGGGAAGCGCCTGCTGGGAAGCGCCTGCTGGGACTGCCAGGGCAAGAGCATGGTGTTTCCATGTGCTCTGGGACTCACAACAGTGATGAAGACGTGGCTCTCTTCAAGATAACACCTACCTGCAGCACAGGAACGTAGGCTCTAATATCGAGTTCGATGATGTCATGTGGGAGGGACAGAAGAAAGGTCAAACAGGAGGCCAAAAGTTCATCTTTGTATTGCTTCATTTTAACTGCCACCTTAACAAGAAGGAAGACAGTGCTGTGTATCTGAATAGAGCCTACCTTTGAAAATCAACTAAAAAATATTTGCCCTATTCTCAAATACAAGAAGTGGGCTTGTAGCCTTTATTGACATGACCACATTCACTTACAAATTATGCACTAACCTCCAGGAAAGTTAATTTGTTGAAATGCTTAATTCTTACTACATGGAAAAGCAAGAATCTATTTCATTTTGAGTCGCCATTACTCAATTTAATTATGTTAAAAGAGCCTGAGGAACCTTTTTTTTTTTTTTTAAGGTAGAGTCGTGCTCTGTCACCCAGGATGGAGTGCAGTGGCTCAATCTTGGATCACTGCAATCTCCACCTCCCTTCAAGTGACCCTCCTGCCTCAGCCTCCCGAGTAGCTAGATTTACAGGTGCATAGTATCACATCCAGCTAATTTTTTGTACTTTCAGTAGAGATGGGAATTCATCACATTGGTCAAGCTGGTCTTGAACTCTTACCCTCAAGTGATCCACCCATCCTGGCCTCCCAAAGTGCTGGTACTACAAGCATGAGCCACTGTACCTGGCTGAGGGACTTTTGAAGTACAATAATTTCCTCTATTCATTTTTTTAAGACCACACTCCCACTCTAGATTTAGCAAATCAATTTTTGTTTTCGTATTTTTTTGAGACAGAGTCTTGCTCTGTTGCCCAACCTGTATTGCAGTGGCACCATCTTAGCTCACTGCAACTTCTGTCTCCCGATTCAAGCAATTCTCCTCCCGCAGCCTCCCAACCCGGCCCAATTTGTTTTTTTTTGTTTTTTTGTTTTTGTTTTTTTTTTTTGAGAGGCAGTCTGTCACCCAGGAAGCAGTGCAATGGTACCATCTTGGCTCACTGCAACCTCCGCCTCCCAGATTCAAATGATTTTCCAGCTTCAGCCTCCTGAGTGGCTGGGATTACAGACTCACGCCACCACGCCTGGCTAATTTTTATACTTTTAGTAGAGACAGGGATTCACCATGTTGGTCAGGCTGGTCTCAAACACCTGACCTCCTGATCCACCCACCTCGGCCTCCCAAAGTGCTAGGATTACAGGCGTGAGCCACTGTGCCCGGCCCCAATTCTTAAAATAATTAGGTTATTTATGATCACTAGGATTTCTTCAAGAGACATTCATTTAACAATAGCTCATGATAACACTAAGATAAATCATTTAAAAATTACCTCTTTGCCAAACTTCACAAATAAAGCAAAGCAAGAATACTTCTCTGGGTCTTCGGGAGAGTGTTGCAAACTCTTTGGACTAACTCCCTGTCAAATAAAACAGCAAGTTAGTACACTGAACAAGGATCCGGAGACTGTATCCTAATCCAGTACTTCCCAGCTTGTCTTCAAAGGGGCAAATCCATTGCAAGTTACCAACATCTAGTTTAGACCAGAGGAAGAATCAGCTCTGCACACATTTCAAGTCACAGGCCAGTCAGAACAAGAAGGGAGAAGAGGGAAGCTAGTCAGAAGCCATGGAAGAAGCTAAATCCATTCCCTCTTCCCCATCTCACCCTGTAATCACCCAGGTGAGCTCCACAAGTTCCTGACTAGAGCCTCCAGAATGCTAACCCAGTCGTTCTCAAACTTTACTAGGTGCCAGAATCACCCGGCGGCTCCTAGCACAAGTGGCAGAGACCTCCCCCGAGGGCTTCTGATACAGAAAGCAATGCTCGAGGCTGCTGGTCCCAGGACCACACTTTTAGACGCCTTGTTAGTCTTACATAATTAGCCAGGTGCTTGAGCATCAGGGCAAAAAATGCTGCTAAGTTTTTAGAGTGCTATCCAACTGCCACTCACATATCATTTTTTAAAATACATATAATAAAATTAGTAGACTTTAAAACTGCACAGGCCATAATCACATATTTTATGACTCATGACCTAAAAAAAACACAAAATTCAATGTCCTCCAAAAAAGACTCACCTCAAAATATTTTATTTTCTTGGCATTTCTTACTGTAATAGAAAGCAATTTGTAGAAACCACTGATGAGGGGCAACCTTGTCGACTGTAAAATTAACTCATGTGAAAATGAGTACACCCACGGTTCAAAAAATTCAACTTGTTTCTCAGGGAGAATCTCTCTGCAAAAACAAATCAGAAATTGAAGGTAGAAATTGTTATCATACTAATCTGTATTTAGCTTTAAAAGTATAAAGCACATAAACAACTATAAGCTACCATTCCATCACAACAATTTTAGATATACATAAAATGTTTAGATATATCTATAACCCATTTTTCTCTACCTGAGGATCTTTTAAATATATAAAAAAAATGAAAACTGGGCTGGGAGTGGTGGCTCACGCCTGTAATCCCAGCACTTTGGGAGGCCAAGGCAGGTGGATCACAAGGTCAAAAGATCGAGACCATCCTGGCCAACATGGTGAAACCCCATCCCTACTAAAAATACAAAAAAAAAAAAAAATGAGCTGGGCATGGTGGTGCATGCCAGTAGTCCCAGCTACTCGGGAGGCTGACGCAGGAGAATCAATCGCTTGAACCCGGGAGGCAGCGGTTACAGTGAGTAGAGACCATGCCACTGCACTCCAGCCTGCTGACAAAGCGAGACTCCATCTCAAAACAAATAAATATATAAAAAATGAAAACTGTAAGCTGGTACACTTAGATATATTTTAAAGATCTATATAATCAATGATAGATTTTAAGTCTTTTATTATTTCCTTTCTTATGTCTATATAAGGAATTTATAGCCAATAACTAATGATCATTTTCATTCTTAAATAATTAAAATTTTACAAAATACCTGCAAAATTCCACCAGGTTAATGAAAGCCGAAAAATCTTTAGGTTTGGCTGGATGCAAGTTAGCCGCTGGATCTGAAGTCGGGATCACCCAAACACCAGGCGCCTCATCTCCGTTCTTAAAGAGTAATTGCAGCAAAGAAACACTGTACCATTCAATCACAAATCACTCAACAAATAACTTTCCAACTGACTTCATAGTCTAGGACCGATGCTATGAAGAAAGAATGCAACAGCAAGAAAGACCAAGATGGGTGCTCAAGAGCTACGGTCTGATAAGAAGGGCAGTACTTGCAGAAGGCACTAACAAAAAGGACTCATGGGAAGTGATGAAAGAATGGGACAAACACAAAAATGCCAGGAGGGCAGCACCGCTTGAGGAAGCTAGCAATGCCTTGACAGAGACAGAATTTTAATAGGTGACTTGGAGATTTCAAGTGAAGAAACAGCAAAACAGGAAAATTAACAGCATTAAGATAAATGAAAAATATGGTATTTTGTGAAGTGCAGGAAGATCAGTTTTAAACACGTTAAGTTTGTGTCACCAAATTGTGTTACCGAACACAACTGTGTACTCAAATTCAAATGTTAAACAAGTAGTTAGAAATAGAGAACAGAAACCAACAAGGGAGGAGGAGGCTGGAGACCAAAGGTATCTGGGAAGTGTTAACAGGTGGTCATAGATCTGTTGGAATGAAACTGGAAGGGCAGGGAACAGAGGAGAAAGGGAAGCCACTGGAGACAGCGATGAACATACACAAGTTCTAAAATGCAGGTCTGTCAGCTGACACAGTTCCAGGAAGTCCCTTTGGGCAAGTTTTTTTTTTTTTAATAAAACTATTTTAGACATATGCAAAGCACAGACAGCAATAAAGCACACACTGATGCTGTCACCTATCACTCAACATGAAAAAATAGAATACCGCAAGTGGAATAAAACTGACGTTGCCACAGACTTGTACTGTTTACCTTCATGTTTCCTATGCACATCCTCTCCATTACCTCTTGTCTATCTCAGGACTGCAGTGGAGGTACAAATGCATGAACTCTAATCAGCACAATCTAGTCTGAAACAATCACTGCAGTAGAAAGCAAGGGAGAGGCCTTCCCGGGACCTCAGCTCTTTCTCACCAGCCTAATTACTATGGAGTCCAGTTGCCTCAGGCAAGAGCAGGGCAACTCCAGGCTGGCAGCCTTAAGCCATGACTTATCTTTAACTCAGGCTAGGAAAATTGGGTGCAAAAGAAAGGGAGGGCATTTTCTTGTTTCTCTGCATATTATCTATATTCTACTATCTCAGGAACACATTTAACACCTTGTATACACCACAATTTGGAGTTTCCTTAACTATAAATAAGAGCAACCCCAGGTTCCCCTATCCTACACAAAGTCATTTCTACACAAAAGAAGACTTCTGTCACTCTTTACTATCGCTAAGGAATAAGAAATAAATGAGCTTAGTAAATAATTTTTCCAAAAAAATTAATGGATTAATAAATTACTTGTTGAGCCATCTAGTAATAATATTTTCTGTACAATAGGTTACATCCAACAAAAAAGCATCAATGGCAAATAATAATCCTGAAGAAATCAATTTTCTCCAGTCCTCCACAAATGTGCTACTATGCCTTGAATATTTATATGAAAAGACAGTTGGTACAAAGATGATGAAAAAGTACTGTTGATAAAAATTTCTAACCTCTTGTTCCCCAACAGTCTGTGTTTCTAGTGTAAGATCCAATTTCTCAACAATCTTCAAAACAGATTTTACAAATTCATCATAAAGTAAATGATTCACGCTTTGATGGGAGGAATTCACTGAGAAAAATGCTTCATCTGCTAAAATAGAATCCTTTAAATAAAGAAAAACAATAAATTTCAAAATCTTGCACAAAAAAGTTTGAGTATTTTATAAGCATTAAAACACATATACAGATGTATGTGCAGATTTGGGTATTATGGCAACAGTGATTATAAACTGTAGCAGATTTACCTGGAAGTTTTCAAGCTGCAAGATACCTTCCTAAATTATTATGACAAATTATTATATTTCAGTCAGGTATCATTTATTTAGTCATGTAACAAATACTTATGTACACAGCGGTAACCAAAAAGATTTAGGCCAATCTTTGTCAAAGCATTTACCCCAATTAATTTGTAGATGTGTATGTATAAACACAAATATGTATAATATGCATATATAGACACTATGTCTTTTATGTCTGTGAACATATTATGTACATGCACATATGGCTATGTGCACATACAACTAAATATGAACACATATATAAACATGTACACGGGCCAGGTGTGGTGGCTCACGCCTGTAATCCTAGCAATTTGGGAGGCCAAGGCAGGTGGATCACCTGAGGTCAGGAGTTCAAGACCAGCCTGGCCAAAATGGTGAAACCCTGTCTTACTAAAAAAAAAAAAGAGAGAATAAAAATAAACATGTACATATATACATACATACAAATATATATATCCACCCTCAGAATCTATTTAAAAGTATAATCTGTCATTTCTTTAAAAGTGAAGCTATTCTATTATTCCAAAATTAATAGGCCAATTACTCTGCCTATATTTAGTCTCATGTTTTATGGTACTTACAGAGATTTCTAACATCACATGTAAAAAAAGAAATACTGGCAAACTTACTAACAACTGGTATTTTATTTCAGTAAGAAAAAAAACCAAACCACCTAAGATTTTTCACAATATAGGAATCACATATTGACAAAAATTGCTTGTCATAGGCTATTAATGCTTTGTCAAACTGTACTAAAACACTACCCACTACCTGACTTAAAGTAGACACTGAAGAAATGTCTGTGAGAAATGTATTAAGCAAGAGGCCTTATTCTAATCCAAAGTGATGTGCAGAATGGCTATGCACCAATCCTCTTTATACCTACATTTATTGGATTTATCTTCACCTTAAACAAATAAGAAAAGAGAATAGCTCTTCCACGGTGATAATACTGTTTGTTACCTAGGAGGCTGGACCTGTGAGGAAGAACAGCTTCACATAAGCTGTACTATCCTGCTACTTAAAGCTAAAAAAAGGACTCAGCTACAGTAACTAATTCATGTTAAAGGAGTTCTATATTTTTGTTTCTTTCATTTTTTTCTACTCTCATTCTAAATTCCTGATTCATAGTTTTAATCTTTTATTATTTGAAGTACACTGTTTAAAACTTTTGAAAGTTAGTAAAATATAATTCTGAAATGAACAATTCTTGTGTCTAAACTACAGAGATTAATAAAGGAAGTAGGGTACAGTGAAGGCTTTCAAATGGTAAATGTTACCATCATCTGGTCAGAGCTTAGGAGATGTCTGAAGAGATCCACGTAGTCTTTGTATGTTGGCACCTTCCATTTGCCAATTCTGACTTCCCCTGAAGCACGGTGGTCTTCAGATTCAGACTCAGCGCCCTGGCCAGGAAGACAGCATGACAACATTTAGTGATAGATTCTCAGAAGAAGCACTGCTGACAGAATATGCCAGTTTTCAGGATTTTCTTGATTAAACTGTCACCCATAGGAGACCGTATAATTAAGGAAGACATAGTGTTATAAAATCATAATTTAAAAAGCTAAGGCCAGGTGCAGTGGCTCACACCTCTCATCTCAGCACTCTGGGAGTCAAGTGGGCAGATCACCTGAGGTCAAAAGTTCAAGACCAGCCTGGCCAACATGGCGAAACATCTGTACTGAAAAAACAAAAATTAGCTGAGAGTGGTGATGGACACTTGTAATCCCAGCTATGGAGGCTGAGGCAGGAGAATCACTTGAACCTCAGAGGCGAAGGTTGCAGTGAGCTGAGATCACACCACTGCACTCCAGCCTGGGTGATACATCAAGACTCTCCCTCAAAACATAAATAAATAGATAAAAAGTTGAAAACAATGTGATTCTTCTGTGATTAAAATTGTGATACACCAACAAGGTATTTCAATACAATATCCACTGAATGAGCTATAATCCTTCATCTCGCTTTCTTACATACTTCAAACTTTGATCTCATCATATGTCCTATAACTTCTGGGAACTAAGATATGCCTCCCTTAGCATTTTGTCCTAGAGTTTCAAGAGAGAAAGCATTTCTGTTTTAAAAAAATGTATAAAACCTAAAGTTATGCTTAAAGATGTTTCATACCTTAGAAGTGTATGCACACCTAATAAAATACAGAAGTATTATGTCCTTTTGAAAATATAAGGCATGGCTAAAAGAACAGCCACTTTTGCAAAATTATACTCGAAAACCTCAGCAACATTCCCAACTTCTTGTGATAACAGATTAATTTTCCAAACGTTTAAATTCAGAATTTACCTTTGGAAGGATCACTGGTTTAGAACATATTCTGATTAAACCCTGATGCACTGAAAAAAGAAAAATAAAAATAAAAATGAAGAAAGCGCTGAAAAATATACAATGAAACACCTAAAAAAAAGAAAAAAATCAACAGTCATTATATTTTGGAAACCAACTTTACCTCTCAATTTATTTTCTAAATTCATTAATAACTTTAATTTTAAAATTTAAAACTATTAAGATTCAGAGGTAATAGGATGAAAAAAGGAAGAGATTTTGGCCTACCAAAATTTAGTTCATCAAAAGTTGTATCAAAGACACAAAAGAATTTGGTAACCAGATTCTCTTTACCTAAATCAAATGATGTGTTAATTATCCATCATTACTCATAAAAACAATAAATTGCAAACTTACCCACAGTACTAATGCAATTCCTGAGAACTGGTCCTTTTGCTGCCAAGGCTAGAAACACCTTAACTATGGCTCTGCAACACACCAACTGCATTTTTGGACTGTACTGTGGGAAACTGTCTATCTGCATCACCACGAGGTGCTCCAGAACTGGAGTATATACCTCAGGAACCTACCAGAAATAAACAGCAAACCGTGAGTCAGAGGAGGGAATCACGGAATACAGGAATAATACAAATGTTGAAAGTAATTACAACTGAATTAGATACTTATTAAAAGAAAAACATGGTTTGTCTTCTAACCTACTAAGCTTTACATTTATTACTGTGATTGCCTTAATAAAAAACACACACGCAGAGTAAAAATTGTCTTGAGGTGCAATTCTATCCCAAGCAACAATTCCGAATCTTTCAGAAAGATGGAAAGAGAAACAAATTTTTTTTCTTGCTCTGGATAACAAAAAATCAAGTTTCATGACAATAATTCTATTGCCACAAAATGCTAACTAAATACGTCATGTTGTTCACAACAATGCCTACACTAAATGATTCTTATGACTCCATCAAATGATTTAAAGAAACGAAGACTAAATACTTAAAACTGTGCTCAGTTTAACTATTTCACTTACTGTGTCAAGGTACAGCAAGACACTTGCAATAGACTGGAGGAAGCTTGGCATCTGATAAACACGGTCATCACCAATGTCTGTCTGGGTGAGGAACATCTGCTTGCAGCGCTGAATGAGCTCAATGTACATGATGTCAACATCTTTTGCATTTATAACCTTGCAAGGCTTTAGAAAAGATAAAACAGAAGTCTTCATCAATCTTATCAAGATCAAAATAATAATATTTAAGGTATGTGTTAAGCTATGTGATTATAAACAGAAGTTTAATAAGCTTTTTATTCAAGAAGAAATACAGATATAAAATATAGTATCTGGCTAGGTACAGTGGCGCGTGCCTTTAATTCCAGCACTTTGGGAGGCCTAGGCAGGAAAAGGTCACAAATTGGAGTACCAGTCTGGACAACATGGTGAAACTTTGTCTCTATTAAACAGAAAAAGCCCACAAAAATTAGCCGGGTGTGGTGGCGCACACCTGTAATCCTGGTAGCTGGGATTACAGGTGTGTGCCACCAAGCCCGGCTACTTTTTGTATTTTTAGTAGAGACAGGGTTTTACCATGTTGGCTAGGGTGGTTTCAAATCCCTGACCTCAGGCAATGTGCCTGCTTTGGCCTCCCCAAGTGGTGAGATTACAGGTAAGGGCTACTACACCTAGCTAATATTCTTAAATATATCTCTTCCTGCCACATAAACTTCTTTTTTTTTTCTGAACTCTTTCTAAAACTAAGTGAAATCAACTACAATTTTACTTTAAGAATAAGGAGCAGCATAACACAGAGGGGAAACATGGTGTTTCTACTCTTCAGACTTGGACTTATGCCTTGGTTCTGCCAATTCTGTGAGCCTCTTGACAAATTTCCTAATTTCTCTGGGTTTCAATTTGCTAATCTGTAAAACAGTAATACTCGGCTCCTAATAAGTTAGGAAAACTTGAGATAACACATCTAAAGAATTCTAGTACATAGCAGACACGGAGGAAATCTTAACTGTTAATAAACATACTAAAACAGTGACTCTCAGGATATGTGGTGAAGGGACTGGTTCTGGACTTCCTCAGTATACCTAAATCCATGCATACTCAAGTCCCACAGTCACTCTACGGAAATCGCATATACAAAAAGTCAGCATTCTATATACGTTTTCTTGAGACAGAGTCTCACTCTGTTTCCCTGGCTGGAGTACGGTGGAGCGATCTTGGCTCACTGCAACCTCTGCCTCTTGGGTTTAAGCAATTCTCCACCTTTGCCTCCCGAGTGGCTGAGATTACAGGCATGTGCCACCATGTCCAGCTAACTTTTTCTATTTTTAGTAGAGATGGGGTTTCACCATCTTGGCTAGGCTGGTCTTGAACGCCTGACCTCGTGATCTACCTGCCTCGGCTGCCCAAAGTGCTGGGATTACAGGTGTGAGCCACCCCACCTGGCCACACACTGTATTTTTGATCCATGTATGGTTGAAAAAAATCTGCATATAAGTGGACCTGCACAGTTCACATTATTCAAGGGTCTGCCGTATTGTTACAAGTATTAGATATTACTCAAAATGCAATGAATTAGATTCCTTTAAACAATCATGTGAAACCAAGACAAAACAAAATAAGTCAAGGAGACATACTCCTGCAAAAAGTCCATATCCACGGATAGCAATGGATAACTCCTTGTTGTTTGAATCCACATTTCTGATGATTCCATAAAACTGCTCCATAAAGTACTGCAGCTTACTCTTATGCATTTCTGCATTTTTCCCCACCATATAAGAAACCTGCAAATATATAATATTTATTGTTTTGGAAATATTTAATAGCAACAGAATCTATACAAACATGGAAAAACTAGAATTGTTTAGATGCTACTAATGTACTGTTACAGTTACATACAATTGCTTTAAATCATAAAGACCCTTTCTTCCATTTTCCTTAGTCTCTATCAGGTTCCGAAAAGTGTCTTAAATAAGGCTAAGTGCCATGATTTTCCTAGAGAAAAGGACGAAGAGACCAAGGATACACCTAAGTCTGACCAAAAAAAAAAAAAAAAAAACAGGTTTTGAATTAAGGCTCTCTGATGAAGCAAAGAGCAGTCTTTAGAACTCACCTGTCACCCACAGAGTGAAAGAGAGCTGTCTGGGGATCAGCGACTTCAAACATCATCAATAAATAGAGTTCAGAACAATTAGAAAGATAAAGCATCTCAGTTTCCAAAAAAATAAGCTACAAACTATAAAGCTTAAATTAAGTGATGCAAGGGGAAAATGTCATCTGAGAAGCAAATAGATCATTATTTACCAAACCAAGAGGCAGGAGCCTAAACACAGGAACTAACACAGGTATTCAAAGAGCATTCCCCATTTCAGCACAAAGACTGCCAAGGATAAGAATAAAATGAATCCAGACAGTCATCAAACAAAGAAAAAAAAAAATCCACCTTCCATTGCCAAATTACCCATACACTTCCCAGTGCCCCTAAACCCAACAGGTCTTAGCGTGTGACCTTCTGGGAACTTTGCTCCCTGTTTGTGTTTAAAGAATAAAACATTATATGTACTCTTTCATAATTTCCTTCTTCATAAAACACATCACAAATGTTTCTCAGCAAGTAAACAAACATCATTTTACTTAATTACAGAATAGGGAATGTTACATACTATAATATGTAACCACTTAAACACTGCTAATTTTCTATTACTGTATTCTCAGTAAGCATGTTTCTAATGTATCTATATTCAACTATTTTCTGTATATAATATATAAAGACTTGAAAGTAATTATTCAACAGCAGACAGAGGACAGATTAAAACATTATGGCTCATAAATATATGTATTACAGGCCAGGCTCAGTGGCTCATGCCTGTAATCCTAGCACTTTGGGAGGCCTAGGTGGGCGGATCACGAGGTCAAGAGATTGAGACCATACTGGCCAACGTGGTAAAATCCTGTCTACTAAAAAACTACAAAAATTAGCTGGGTGTGGTGGTGCGCGCCTGTAGTCCCAGCTACTCGGGAGGCTGAGGCAGGAGAATTGCTTGAACCCGGGAGGCGGAGGTTGCAGTGAGCCGAGATTGCACCACTGCACTCCAGCCTGGGACCTAGCGACAGAGCAAGATTCTGTCTCAAAAAAAAAAAAATTATATATACATATCTATTACATTGCCATTGATAATCATACAGATGTTATGAATTAACATAACATCTGTATGATTACACACGTTGTCATCTGTAATATCTGGGCACAGAAGCTGACGCCTGTCATCCCAACACTTTGGAGATCCAAGGCAGGTGGATCACCTGAGTTAATCCTAGCCAACATTGTGAAACCCTGTCTCTATTAAAAATACAAAAATCATCCAGGAGCTGTGACAGGTGCCTGTAATTCCAGCTACTCCGGAGGCTAAGGCAAGAGAATCGCTTGAATGCAGGAGGCAGAGATTGCAGTGAGCCAAGATTGCGCTACTGCACTCCAGCCTGAAAACAGAGCAGACTCCATCTCAAAAAAAAAAAAAAACACATAGATGTCACTGTGAGGAAAATATATTCAACACAGTGGAAAATATTAAGGCCAAAAAATTACGTATCCTTTATGTAAAGTCCTCTTTCTTCCTCTCCTCACTCCCTTTTCTGAAGGAGGGAAAGGAGGTATCTCTCCTTGCTTGGGGCCTGGGTCACACAGGATGATCTAACAATGGGACTCAGGGTGGGGCTGGTCACACTTGGTAACAATGTGATTCAGAATTGGGGCTTTGGGTCACATGGCATCCCTGGAAACTGAGACCCAACAACTCACTATGCCTATATGCTGGGGCCCCAAGGGAAACCCCAAACACAGAGGTTTGGGTGAGCACTCAGTCATTACTCCACATGTGCTGTTGCACACAGTTGCTGGGAAAGCAACGCTGCCCTGACTCTGCAGGGAGAGGACCAGGAAAGCTCCACGTTCAATACTTTCTTAGTTTCTGCACTGTGCTGCTGCTACCTTTGGTTGATTTTTATCTGGGCCCTTTAGCTGTAATAAACCATAGCTGTGAGTATCAAATGTGAGGGTATCTTGGAAACTCCCAAAATTGCAACAGGCATCAGCCCTTGAGGGCAGCATTGAGGACTGTTTTCTTGAACTTCTCCCCTAAGCTCGAATGACTTTCTCACAAGGTAGAGAAAGGGTAGAATATATTTCCTCAATGAAAGTCTAATATCTACTCAATGTAGTTTTTGTTAAGAAGAGGAGTGGGCTGGGTGCGGTGGCTCACGCCTGTAATCCTAGCACTTTGGGAGGCAGAGGTGGGTGGATCGCCTGAGGGCAGGAGTTCAAGACCAGCCTGGCCATCATGGTGAAATCCCATCTTTAAAAAAAAAAAAAGAAAGAGGAGTGGAGACTGAAAAGTCTCTGGCAAGGATGTGAAATACAGATATCTGCGTGGCTCATTAAAGACAATCAGCGCAGTGGAGGGAGGGCTGACAGGGTTTCCCTGCAGGCCCACGTCCCACCCAGCCCTGCACTAGGAAAGGCAGGCATTGCTAGGGAACAAGGCTCCAAGGGTGCCACCAGGGATGATGATCACTCTGCACACATCCTGGACACGCCTCCTTGCTAACAAAGCATGAAATTCTATCTCTCAAGATGTTTATTTCAGCAAATGTTTACTGAAATCCAAACATATGAATCAGTAAAAAATAATTCCTCAAATTTTTATTTCCCTTAGCAAGTAAGGCCAGGCAAGTTAAGCAGAACACAAGTTTTATGAGGACCAAGAAGAGGTAACCTCAAAGCCAAGAGTGACTTCAGGGAGAACACAAGCCCGATGGAAGGCCGAGTACAGCAGGGAGGCTAAGGAGAAAGGGACAGGCAGCAGAGCCAGGGGCCAAGTTTTCTTGGGAGGTGGGCCCAGACCTGAAAAAAGGATGGCAGTGCTCTCTCTCTCTTCAACTTTTGCACATCCCGGCTGTGACTCTAAGGCTAACACAACTGCAACACTGTTCACACAGTTTATGTGGACAGCCTGTGAATTCAGTTACTGTTTACTCAGGTATAGAACTGCCCCGAAGTAAACATTTGTTGTGAATTTCCAGTCCTTTCCCTCAGAGCAACCCCAGAAGTCTACTTCCTTGGCGGCCAAGCCCCTGTGGACACCTCTGGACATCCAGGACATCCTGGAGACCACCGCTCAGAACGACAATCACAGTCTCCTCCGCCGCCGAGATGAGCTTCCACGCACGCAGGTGCAGATTCTGTAACCACCTCCTAACCAGGAGGAAAATCCACAAGGGCAAAGGGGCACTCCTAGTTTTCAAGCTGACACACAAGCATCTATCTATCCCCTGGTGACAGCTCCCAGGAGATGGGGCTCCCCTCAGCCCTCCACCCACTCTCTAGCCCTTCCCGCCACCTCCTTACCAGCATGTCTTCGCTCCATTAGACTTGTCTTAATCTGGGCTCTGAGGCCCTAATCAAATCTGGTATCTCCCTAGCTCTCTTTCAGCCTGTCTGCCTCCCATGAGGCTGGCTGATCAACAGTTTTCTGCTTTCATTACTACAGAAGCTAATGGATTAACTTGTATTTATTCTCAAACATGCATGCATACAATTGGAATTTAATTCTGTGTGTGAAAGAACTATTGTTAAACGACATTTGAATTTGTGGTACCTGTTTCAGAAAGGATTCCAGGGCTGATTGTGCAGCTTTTTTCAATTCTACATTTGTGTGGGCACACCACTTTAACAGGACTTCAAATAGAGACACGTACTTATCCAGAAGGCAGGTGCTAAACTGAGATGCGTGCAGGGCAAATAAGCGCAAGCCAGCTGCAAATGCAAAAGCCATTATATTTAAAATCAGAGGACATAAGACAGAACAGAAAACCAAAAAAGCTGCAGGGATATGTCAAAGTCAAGACTGTGCTCAGGAAGATCGGGTACCGTTACACTACAGTAACCCAGGGATCCCCGTCAGCACGCCAACAATCAACAGGACCACAACTTAGCCGACAAATCCCAAAAAGTGGAATCAGGATTCACTGAGACAAAGTCACAATCGAACAGCCTGTATCCCCTAAAATAAAACGCTTTCAACCATATAACCTGAGTATCACCATTTCAACCAGAGCTTACTAAGTCACCAAAAGCCTCCCTGTAAATAACTGTGTGTATCATCACAGATGTTATTACATTTGCTTTCATTCAAAGTTTAAGCAAAAGCTTACTTGAGATGTTAATTTAATAATCTAAGATAATATACCTTATTAAATACAGAATCCTACCTGAAGGCACGGCATATCTCTTCAGATCAATCTATTTTAGAAAACAAAAATTCACCATCAGTATCTTAAAGTCTGTACCGCAAAGGCATTAGAGTAATATTAATAGTAATATTAATCCTACCTGAGGACGAATTGCCTTTAGAACAAAATTAAAAATCTCCTTTGAAGTCTGGGGATCTGGGGAAATACCAAGAAGCCTCTGTTACAAACAGTAATAATAGTATCACGTGACACACTTTACAGATAGCTTGACACCTATATTAACCCTATTAGTCTCTTGTGAATTCAAGAATAACATCTTTCATCATTTCATCCGGCTAGAAAGTTCCAAGTTATTACTGCTGCATAGTTATGACTGTGAGAAAATAGAAAGAAAATCTGGGATAACAAAGACATGGTTTAAATATCAACTCATCACTTAAAAGCTCTGAGAGATTTAAACAACAATTCATCACTTACAAGATCTGTTAAATAATCTCTCAGAGCCTCAATTTTCTTATTTGCGTTAGGGACAGCATATACCTTTATTTTAGGATAGTTCAGAGGATTAAACAAAATAACTTACTCATGGCCAAACATACCATTTCTCCGCAATATACCCAGGCATTTATTCAACACACAGTACATGTAAGAAAGAAAAAAAGAAAAAAAAAAAAAAGGTACATGCCAAGATATTATGAGAATTACGGATACAAATAAAATATGACTTTTGACCTCAGCAAACTTATTAACTAAAGGTTAAGATAAAAACAGGCACATAACTATAACATGTGCCTCTAATCCTGGCCTGACAGACATCACAGTTATTTGCATAACTGTCTCAAACCAGATTATTCATAGTAGCTATGGAGAATCACACTTCATTATTAATCACTAATTTCTCTACCCTTCTAACAGTGACTTGTAATCAGTCAGCAGAGACCCAAGAACTGTTTGCTTTTATTGCAAGGACTGACATATTTGAGACAGAGCCCTGATTATGATGTGACAGGAGCTGGATAAAGAATGTGGTCAGAGAGGCCTTAAAGCAGAGAAACATCAACATGGTTGCAGGATGGTGGCATAAAAAAGACATTAAAAAAGCTACTTTGGAGTTCATGACAAGCAGATTTTTTCTGACTGTGAGTATTCTATTAAGGCTTTCCAGACATAGTAGCATTTGTTCTGAGACTCACAGAATAGGTACTAGTTGGGGAAAAAGTCATTCACATAGAAAGTAATCATGTTAATAAACACAAGTGTGCAGACATAAGCACACCGGGTGCTCGACAGTGCATAATGGAGCTGGGGTGTGGGGACTCAGTGAGGACTGACTTCTCTAGGCTCTGCCCTCCATGATCCACTCTTCTGCAGCCCCTCCCTCTAGTGACCCACTCCCTGTACAAGCATGGTCTTTTATCTGTTGTTTTCAATGTGGTAAAATAGACATATTTATCATTTAAACAATATGTACAGATACAATTCATTGGCACTGAATATATTCACACTGTTGTGTAACCATCACTACTGTCTATAACCAAAATGTTTTCACCATCAATAACAGAAGGGCTGTGTCCCTCAAATACTAACTCCCATTTCCCACCCCTAGGCCCAGTAACCTCTATTCTACTTTTTCTGTGTGAATCTGGCTATTCTAAGTACCCAGTATGAGTGGAATCATATATTGCTTGCTTCTCGTGGCTGCCTTATACTACTTAGCATCCCATCTGCAAGGTTCATCCAAGTTGCAGCATGTGTCAGATTTTCATGGCTTTTTATATCTGAACTAATGTTCCATTGCGTGTATGTGCCCTATCTTGTTTATCCATTCATCCCTTAATGAATACTTGGGTGGTTCTTGCCCTTTGACTTACTGTAGATTTGCTGCTAGGAACAACGGTGTGCAAATTCTATTTTTTTAAACCTTCTCTTGGCCAGGTGCAGTGACTCATGCTTATAATCCTAACACTTTGGGAGCCTGAGGCAGGCAGATTGAGGTTGAGAGTTCAAGGCCAGCCTGGCCAACAGAGTGAAACCCCATCTCTACTAAAAATTAAAAAAATTAGCTGGGTGTGGTAGTGCGTGCCTGTAATCCCAGCTACTCGGGAGGGTGAGGCTTGAGAATTGCTTGAACCTGGGAGGCAGAGGCTACAGTGAGACAAGATCATGCCACTGCACTTCAGCAAGACTCTGTCTCAAAAACAACAACAAAAAACCTTCTCTTACACCCACAACTCCCATCGGCCACAGCTCATTTCTTTGCTCTCTTCCATTATAAAATTTGTCTAGCGTTGGCTGAGCATGGTGGCTCACACCTGTAATCCCAGCACTTTGGGAGGCTAAGGCAGGTGGATCACCTGAGGTCAGGAGTTCGAGACCAGCCTGGCCAACATGGTGAAACCCCCGTCTCTACTAAAAATACAAAATATTAGCTGGGCGTAGTGGCGGGCATCGGTAATCCCAGCTATTTGGGGGGCTGAGGCAGGAAAATTGCTTGAACCCGGGAAGTGGAGGTTGCAGTGAGCCAAAATCACGCCACTGCACTCCAACATGGGCAAAAAGAGTGAAACTCTGTCTCGAAAAAAAAAAAAAAAGATTTGTCCAACAAGTGTTTTCTACAAATGGCCTCTACTTCCTCCTGCTCTTCGCCCTAGAAGTCCCATTTCTCCAATGCTCAATGGATGCTGCTCTCGTGGAGCTGAACCCACCACTTACTCCCGGTGCGTCCTCCCCAGACCCCACCAGAGGCGAGGCAGCCCTTCACCAACTCCTGAGCACTCTTCTGCGACCCTCTGCTTGGCCCTGCGCTCTTGCCCCCTGCTTATCTTGCTCACACTGCTAGCTTTAAATACCACCTATGTGCTGAAGACCTCCATATGCATAGCCTGAGGTCTGACTTCTGCTGCAAGATCCCATGTTACACAAGCAACCGCACACATGACATCTAAGCCTGGATGCTTCCTAAGTGTCTCCAGTTAAACACATCCAACACAGGAGAGATCCAAGATGGCCGATTAGCAACAGCTCAGGAATGTAGCTCCCAGTGAAAGCACAGAGAACGAGTGGACGCCGCACTTTCCGACAAATTTTTGTTGCCCACAGACCGGCAGATTCCCGGCAGAGGAGCCACACGGGTCGCCAGCGCGACGCTTTTGGCCGGCACGGCTGTTTTGCCGGCGCCCCAGCGCGGCGCTTCCCGGTGCGGAATATACGGGACAGATGGGCTCGGCTGGTCCCATCCCCACAAGGAAAACAGCAATTGGAAGCGCTGAGGACTGAGAGTTTCACAGCAAGCACAGCGAACCCGGGAAGGTCCGGTTCTGTGGGGAACGGGCGTCCACCAAAGGAAAACTAAGAAACAGAAAAAAATTTCATCACCGGGCGGAGAGAGATCCAAGATGGCCACGTAGCAGCAGTTCAGGATTGTAGCTCCCAGTGAAAGCACAGAGAGCGAGTGGATGCTGCAATTGCAGACGAATTTTTGATGCCCACAGACTGGGAGATTCCCAGCGAAGGAGCCACCCGGGTCGCCAGCGCGACTCTTTTGGCCGGCGTGGCGCTTCTCAGTGCGGAGTGTACGGGACTGGGTGCCCAAAGGCTCCGCTGGTCCCATCTCCACAAGGAGAACAGCAATTGGAAGCGCTGAGAGAGCGAGCACAGCTGAACCCGGGAAGACCCAGCTCTGTAGGGAAGGGGCGCCCCCCAAAGGAAAACTAAGAAACAGAAAAAACTTCATCACTAACAAGTCGGACGTCCACTCAGAGACCCAATCTGAAAGTCGGCAATTACAAAGACGACAGGTGGATAAATCCACAAAAATGGGAAGAAACCAGTGCAAAAAGGCTGAGAACACCCGAAATCAGAATGCCTCTCCTCCTACAGGGGATCGCAGCTCCCCTTCAGCAAGAGAACAAGGCTTGACGGAGGAGGAGTGTGATGAACTCACAGAATCAGGCTTCAGAAGGTGGATAATAAGAAACTTCTGTGAGCTAAAAGAACATGTTCTAACCCAATGCAAAGAAACTAAGAACCTTGAAAGAAGATTTAACGAAATGTTAACGAGAATGGACAACTTAGAGAAGAACA